>OZJO01026493.1:0-24138 GCA_900406225.1 Acrobeloides nanus | reverse complement strand
TTTGACGTATAGGGTAATGCCGACCATCCTATTTTTAGAATGTGCTTTCAAAGTCATTTTTAGCTCAAATTTATTGACTTGTTAAATGCAAAAAAAATATTTTTTGAAAGTTCGTACGTAATTTTAAATATTTTTTCAAAAAAATTTTTCCAAAAATTAACTTTTTCGATTTTTAACAAACTAACCAATTTTACCTTGTTAACACCATAGTTTCGAATTTTCAAACTCTCACAGAAAAATATAGAAAAGTTTAAAAAGCACACAACTTGATTTTTCCTTTTGCCTAAAACGCGAATTACGACATGCAAAAAGAGTTGGGTCGAAAGCAAATTTTATAATTTTTTTATGCATACATTAAGGCACTACCTATTTTTAGGATGGGCGGAAAAGACGGGTTAAAACGAAAATTTGTTCTGATCAAAATAAGTTTTTCATCGTATTCAGCAAAGTCGATTATCCTATTTCAGAAAAAAACAGAGCTCTTCCCACTAAGAAGACGCAATCAACAGGATTCCAAAAACTGATACTTTTTTGAAGTAATTTTATGGAAAAATATCCTCTAAAGGCTTAGGCCTAAGCTTAAGCCTAGGCCTAAGCCTAAGGTTAAGCCTAAGCCTAAGCCTAAGCCTAGGCTTAAGCCTAAGCCTTTAGAGGATATTTGTCATAAAATTACTTCAAAAAGTATCAGTTTTTGGAATCCAGTTGATTGCGCCTCCCCAGGAGGAAGAGCTCCAAAAATTTCATCAAAAACGGATTTCTGGGTGAAAAATATACTTTAAAAAAAGTGTCCAGTTGTTTCCGTACACCCTGTAAAAAACCATGAAGCTTCAAGAATTCTTTTTTCTAAATATAGCAAAATCCAATAAATGATATCCTAAAAAAATCATTGCCTGATATTTTTTACGTTCTGACTCGAAACTCTGGACCACAGGTGGATAAACAGGTAGGGGGGGGGGTCTGGTACTTGGGTCCCTAAAATTTTCAAAAATTTGCCTTGATCTCCCTATGTTTTTTTCGAAAATTTTCCAAAATAAAAGAGGACCAAAAAAAGAACCAACCCGGCCGCTCCGATGCCAGATTGGTCCTATTTTTGGCCTTTTTGTCGGATTGATTAGGGGGGGGGCCCCCCCCCCCCCATCCCTTTTGGCCATGTGTGCTCTGGACTTGAACATAACGATTTGATCCGATCTAGGTCCGGGCTTTGACACCTCTATAAACACTTACAAATATTCCATTGAGCACGAATAACTTAAAGAAAGGACTCATAAATGGCTCCGTTTTTCGATGTCTTAATATAACACAGATAATAACAATATAAAAAATTATCGAAGGTATAGAGTACAGTAATATTAAAGTAACTTCCAAATTTTTACTTAGCATATTCAACAAGTCTAAACATATTTGATTACTCTCATTTTTGGGAATGTTGAAGCTCGGATTAACCAAGCCGCAGAACGTGGAATACAGGGAATATGAAATTGGGCAAAAGTTTTCGGACCCGACCGGGACTCGAACCCTGACCTCCTGGCTACCGTCCAAGTGTACTACCATTGTGCTACCGAGACTTACAACTGATGCCCGTTAATTGGTGAACACAGGTGTTAATCACAGTGTGAGTAGTTGGCCAAGTCAAAAATCGAAAAATTCGTCAACAATTGACAAATTTGTCAAAAATTGAAAAATTCATCAAAAATTGAAAAATTGTCAAAAATCGAAAAATTCCTGAAAAATTAATTTTTTTAATTTTTCAAATTTTTAACGAATTTTTTTCGTTAAAGGAAGAACTCGGAGGCGCTCGAAAGCACTCGGATCAGGGCTAAGATCTCATTAGGGAGCACTCGAAGCCTTATCGATCGGATCAGAAAATACAAAATCGAATTTTAAGGATTTTCATATGGAAATTGATGTAAACTACCTGATTTTCAAGTTTAAAAAATATGCAAATTTCGAGGTCGAGGCGTATCAAAAATATCACCAAAGTTTTTCTATAGTTGAAAACGGTAGACTACCATAAAATAGCTTAAGAGATCTTTCCTACGCCGAGATAAAGTGGGACGAAAGCAATTTCAAGCTCAAAGCTCACATGGTATCTCATTACTTTTCTTTTCGGCCAACCTAATACAATAAATTAATTTTTCTATTTTCATTCGAAAGTCATACATTTTACTTAGAAAGAATTTTTTAGTAGAATAGGTACAAATTAGATTTACTAAGTCTTTTTCTGAATTACAGGGTGTACCCAAAAAACCGCACTTTTGGTGATTTTTCATGATGGACCCGAAAATTTTTTCTAAAAATGTCACCTCTAGGGGTAATTTTAAGCGGAGAATCGATTGCGCGCATTCCCGAAGCGTGAAAACGTTTCATTGATCCTGACTCAGGGGAAAATGAGTTTTTTAAGCGAAAAAAATCACGATTTCCAACACAGAGAAGCATTTTCATGTATCGGGAGTGCGTGAAAACGCTTGTCTGATTCGGAAATCGTGATTTTTCATTTCAAAAACTCATTTTTCCCTGAATCAGAGTCAATGAAGCGTTTTCACGCTTCGAGAATGCTCGTAATCGATTCCACTCTTAACATTAGGCAGACTGGTGGTGAGAACTGTTGCTCCTTGTAGATGGGATCTCTAGGCGGAAAATGACACCTCGGGGGAAAGTTAGGCGGAAATGACACCTCGACGAGGGTCTAAGCCTCAGGAAATAATTTTATCCGTACGTTCAAATCGGTTAATTACGGTTGGGAGTTTTCGGCTATGGGGAACAAGAATCTGAGGTTAATTTTTCGAAAAAATTATCCA
This sequence comes from Acrobeloides nanus, assembly GCA_900406225.1. NCBI lineage: Eukaryota > Metazoa > Nematoda > Chromadorea > Rhabditida > Cephalobidae > Acrobeloides > Acrobeloides nanus. The sequence continues at coordinate 21,340 of OZJO01026493.1, read as the reverse complement.
TGAGTATGAAAAATTAAGCGGTACCCCTAAATTTTTCGTAAAACCTTGGTGTCGGAGTGCGGCGTCTCTACTCTTGGAGTAGCGCGGCGCCGAAGACGCCGCTACTCGTGACGTAGCGAGGCGCCTCCATTCGTGTCGAAGGCGCGACGGCCCCGAGCGCCGCAGGCACTCGGTTCTATTGACTTAATGAAAGTTTTCGTTTCAATAAATATTTTTATATCAAGTGTTGGATTCTAGGGAATTGAGAAAATATCGGAAAATTTGACATTTGGAGTCATAACTTTTCATAGGAATCGATTTCGAATTATTACTTCATAGCAATCCATGCATAGCGCTCACCGAACAATCTGCACATACTCAGAGGTTAAAGGTGACGTGTGCCGGCACGTCACTTCACGTCACATGTGCCCGTGGACACATCTTGGCACATGTGCCAGCACGTCACACTTGGACACATGTACCGAAGTGTGACATGCCGGCACACGTCACCTTTAATCTCTGCACATACGACATTTATACATTTAGGAACAAATCAGCCTCTTTTATTTTTTGCACTTATCACACCAATATCAAGATAGGACGCATGTGACCCCACTCATACAGTTTTCGGTATTTCACCCAACTCTACATATGTTATGGAATCATTTTCGGCGAATTTTTTCTTTTCTGGTAAATTTTCAGGGTCTTTTTCGACATCATAAGAGCTAAAAATTATTTATGAAACCGATGTGAATAAATTGAACATGCTATAGAGAACGCAGCAGTTCCCGGCAAAATCTTTGTGGCCGGGTAGGGACTCGAGCCTGGCGTATCGGGCCAGTGTGCTCTACCACTGGACTACAAGGACACATGAACAAAGTTTTGACAAATTTCACGTAGAATTTCTTAGGATATACCAAACGGTCGCATTTTTATAAATAAAATTTAAAAAAATTTTCCATAATTATACAGTAGCGGACAAAAAACTTGGGCTAACTTGAGTGTAAGCATTAACCATCTAAATTTGTGAATATTACAGTTTGGGCCAAAAAAGTGGATTTTTGTGATTTTTTGGGATCTGAAAATGACCTCTCTAGGAGTAATTTTATGCGGGGAATCGATTGCGCGCATTCCCGAACCCTGAAAATGCTTGCTTGACCCTAATTCAGGGGAAAATGAGTTTTTTAAGCGAAATTCGTCGTTTTTCGCAATTTCAAAAACCCAATTTTTTCCCTGAATCAGGCCCAGGAAAGCATTTTCAGGATTCGAGAATGCGAATCATTTTATCCAAAACCACCTTGACCCCAGACAATTACATAATTTTTTACTTAGCCGAATATACAAAAATGTCCCGAAAATTGATAACCTAAAGTAGCTTCAACTCAGCCAAAGTACCCGAAATAAGCACTCTAAGTAAAAAATTATGTAATTGTCTGGGGTCAAGGTGGTTTTGGCATAAAATAAAATCCCAATCCCCAGCTACAAAATGCAAAAGACCGTTTCCCAAAAGCTAAAAGACTTACCGACTTAGGGGCGATCCAAGTTTGGTCGAAAAATGGCCGCTTCTACCAACTTCTAGGGGCCATAGCGCCAAGAGGAGACGTCGCCGGGTTCAGCAATGAAAAATTTTTTGTGACATCCGAAGCTCGGCTTTCTCGCGGAACGTGTTTTAAATAAAAATTGATTGATTACAACTCGTATTGCAAAACGACTCGTTGTGAAGCGATTTGAATTAGTTGGAGTATTGACACGAAAACCCTGAATTTTTCATTTTTTAAATTAACCCTTTAATGCCGGCTATATAATCCTGAAGAGTTTTACTGAAAATAAGGCTTTTATCGTATTTATCAGGTATGAAATATTGTTTAAAAATAATGTTATTTTCATCGAAAGACATTTAATTACGTCTGAAAAAATATATTTTTAAAAATGGACTAATTTTCGGTAACTCTTTAGGGTTAACCCATATCATAAAATGGACTTCAAATTCGGATTCCTCACCTCGAAAAACCTTAAGAAAATGACCAAAACCATTTTTCTAGCCTTCTGGGATCATGAGAAAACCTTAAAAAGGTATTTTATGTATCGACCCTAAAATTTTGTTTTTGGTCCAAAAATGAGGGTAACTTTTTTCAAAAGCCGATATCTCCATGAGGAAAAAAGATTTTTTGACGCGGTTTTCGATTTTGAATCGTTTAAACACTAAATTAACAAATTCAAAAAGAATTAATGTTATCGGACTTAGCTATCGTTTTTTATCAGCCTTCAAAATCGTGTTACACCGGTGTAACAGCCGGCATTAAAGGGTTAAGCGTATTTTTAAAAACGAAAAATTCAGGATTTTCGTGTCAATACACAGCTCAATTCAAATCACTTTATAACGCCAAATTTTCGTTCAGTGATGAAAAATTTTTTGTGACATCCGAAGCTCGGCTTTCTCGTGGAACGTGTTTTAAATATAATTATTGTTTTGATTTATACGTTTATTGCAACCAAAAATTATAATTATTATAGTCTAGATATTTATTGATCTGGAGACAAAAATTTGTACGGTATTTTCACGATAACAACCGAACAATTTCAGACATTCATCTCGCATCGATTTACTTATAAGAATCAAAAACCAGGGTGGTGAAAGACATAAAGCATCCGCCAAATAATTATCGAACTCCACTAAAAAGTTACTTGTTTCGGCGCTCATAGCTGCTACGTTTAAAAACATAATCTAATAAGTTATATCATAAATTAGATATCAAAAATCTTACCCTGAGCGCCATCACACCCAAGTGCATTATAAATAAAAAAACAGCAAACAGAAATAGTTTAATTTCACTGTCTTTTGTATTTGTGACATTACTACTTAATACAATTTCCTTTCTACGTTTTATTAATATGATTACTGTATAAAGGTTCATAATAAATCCAGTAAATCCAGCTATGGCAAGAAAAATTAGCTTGTAACGTGGGTTCAGTGACTAAATAAATAATTTCAGTCAAAACGACAGTAAATGAAACCCACCGTTGGGTTTTTATACAAACGTATGAAACGATTGAAATACAATGCTATTTAATTGGGCAACTTTTGTTGGGAAACTTTATGGCCTAGGCCTAGACCTAAGCCTTAAAGGTCCAATCTAGTAATTTACAATCATGTAAAAAATGATATATTCGGAAAGATCATGAAAAATGGAGCATTTTTTGTTTTTATGGCATGTTCTGAAAAAAAAAATAGTTTTCGAGATAATTGCGTTTGAAATTTTGAATTTGTGTACAAGCTCTTCGTTGTAATACACAAACTTTTTGAATTTATTGCGGAAAAATCGATTTTTGCATCAATCTTTTAAATTTTCATAAAATGAACATTGTAGCAATTTTTTATAGCTAAATGAGACGAACAAAATGACACCAAAATTATCCAATTTGAACATTGTTTTGGGTTATTGAAACGAAAACCCTGATTCAGAATTTTCGTTTCAATAACCCAAAACAATGTTCAAATTGGATAATTTTGGTGTCATTTTGTTCGTCTCATTTAGCTATAAAAATTGCTACAATGTTCATTTTATGAAAATTTAAAAGATTAATGCAAAAATCGATTTTTCCGCAATAAATTTAAAAAAATTTGTGTATTACAACGAAGAACTTGTACACAAATTCAAAATTTCAAACGCAATTATCTCGAAAACTACACCGATTCAGAAGATGCCGTAAAAACAAAAAATGCTCCATTTTTCATGATCTTTTCGAATATATCATTTTTCATATGGTTTTAAATTACTGGATTGGTCCTTTAAGCTTAAGCCTTAAGGCCCGAAAAGTGCTTTTTTGGATACCTACAAAATGAGAAGAATCGCTCTATCTCCCAAACGTTGAGGTTTCGACTATAGATGTGAATATAAAAAATGAAGTAGAATTCATGGCCGATTCAATGACATCAAAAGCATTCAATAAGGATTTAACTGACCGATTGAAGTTTGACCCCTTTTTCAAAAAGCTGACCTGCCGTATCTAGGTAACGAAAAGTCGGATTCGAAAACGGACCTCGAATTCGGATTCTCCGACCCCACAAACCTAGGGTATACCATGGTTTCAAATTTTTTTTCAAATTTCGCCGGGGCCGCTCTATTTTTGAACCTAATCAAAAAGTCTAAAAATAGATTACATCAGATCCTGGCACTTGACCTGGTACATTGATATCTTCAACAAAGTAGTATCCTAATACCAAAGTATTGTTATTATGTGGAACAATTTCACCACCGATCGCAATTAAATGCCAGGTAAAAGGCATGGGAATCAAAATGATAAATAAGATTACGAGCGGAAAGTATTTTTGCCATATCTAAAAATTTTATAGATAAAACACTGTCTCGTAAGGACCAAACGAAGGGTGGCACCAGGTCTTCTATGAATTGAATACGCCATAAATGTTACGCTCCCTTTAAGGTAGAAAACCGACTTTTCAGGGTTCATATGCAAAAATGGACTTCAGATTCGGATTCCTTACCCCTTAAAACCTCAGAAAAGTGCCCAAACTTGTCACTTCGACCCCTTATATAAGGTCAAAAACACGATTTTTATTGAGTTTTTTGCAGTTTTGATAGGAAAATTTTTTCCAGACACCCACTTGTGGTGCTAATTTTTTGTTGTTAAAAGAAGAAATGTTACTTTTTTTGAAGCTAATAAGAAAACCATGTACGTAAAACGATTGAGAGTTATGAAAAAGAACGTAGTGATTTGTGCATAAAAACAGTAATACCATAGCCAAACCATGAAGGTGAGTATAAATCCTCTATAAAATTTCTAAATAAAATTTTTCCTCTTTTTAAATCGTAGCTAGCTTTTCGCTCTGATTCGAAAAAATCCCGCCCTGAGGAAAAATCGATGAAAAAAGTTAGATTTTTTACTCTTTTATATACAGGGTGTCCCCAAAAAAGGGCACTTTTGTGATTTTTTCATGATTTTTGGACCCGAAAATTTTTTTCTAAAATCAATTTTTGACGAATTTTTCAAATTTTGATGAAATTTTCAATTCTTGATGAATTTTTCAATTTTTGAGGAACGATCAAAAAATTTCTCAAAAATTGAAAAATTCGTCAAAAATCAAAAAGTTGTACTATCTAACCCCGATTTAAAGACACCCCTATGAGGGGCCACTAAAAGGGAAGCCCCGCAAATTTTGCCTGATTTGCAAAAGTAAACAAAAATTGGAATTTGACAAAAATTTACCTTTGTGGCATCATTTCAAAAAACCAGTATAGGGTGAGCAAAACAACTGGACACTTTTTTAAAGTATATTTTTCACCCAGAAATCCGTTTTTGATGAAATTTTTTTGAAATAGGATAATCGACTTTGCTGAATACAATGAAAAGCTTATTTTTGATCAGAACAAATTTTCGTTTTAATATTCAAGTTTTTAAAAATAGTTCGAATGTTTGAGCAAACTGATAGAAACATTATATTTTCCAAAAAATCATATCTCATCCCACGGCGGAACGAAATGCTTAAATTTTTACAGTCGTTGAAAAGTTCAAAGTTCATGGTCAAATGGATAGTGCGATAGACTATCAGTTTTCAACGCCAGGTTCGACTCCTAGTCGCTTCATAAAATTTTTGCCTTTTCCTGAACTGTTGAATATACAACTAAAAAATTTTCGGAGCTCTTCCCCTGGGAAGACGCAATCAACAGGATTCCAAAAACTGATACTTTTGTGAAGTAAATTTATGGAAAAGTATCCTCTAAAGGCTTAACCTTAGGCTTAAGCTTAGGTTTAAGCCTAGGCCTAAGCCTAACCCCAAGCCTAGAAATAAGGTTACGCCTAAGCTTAAGCCTAAGATTAAGCCTTTAAAGGATATTTTTTCCATAAAATTACTTCAAAAAATTATCAGTGTTTGGAATCCTGTTGATTGCGTCTTCCCAGGGGAAGAGCTTCAAAATTTCATCAAAAATGGATTTCTGGGTGAAAAATATACTTTAAAAAAGTGTCCAGTTGTTTTCGCACACCCTGTAAAATACCATGAAGCTGAAGTAATTCTTCTTTGTAAATATAGCAAAATCCAATAGATGATATCCTAAAAAAAACCATTACCTGATATTTTTGACTCTCTGATTCGAAACTCTGGACTTGAACATAATGATCTGATCCGATCTAGGTCCGGGCTTTGACACCTCTATAAACACTTACAAATGTTCCATTGAGCACGAATAACTTAAAGAAAGGACTCATAAATGGCTCCGTTTTTCGATGCCTTAATATAATGCAGATAATAATAATATAAACAATTATCGAAGGTATAGAGTACAGTAATATTAAAGTAACTTCCAAATTTCTACTAACCATATTCAACAAGTCTAAATATCATATGTGTTTCAATACACAACGTCTGGGCAATTAGGAAAAGTAGTGACAAAAAAAGTAGTGACGGGGAAAAGTAGTGACGGCAGAAAAGTAGTGACGGGAAAAGGGCAATTAGGAAAAGTAGTGACAGAAAAAGTAGTGAACGGCCTGATTTTCAAGCTTAAAAAATATGCAAATTTCGAGATCGAGGCGTGTTGAAAATATCACCAAAGTTTTTCCATAGTTGAAAACGGTAGACTACCAAAAATTAGCTTAAAGGTACAGGCGCAGGATGGGCTCATTACAGCATACCTATACTTTTATGGTCAAAATCCCCTATTTTTTAGCTGAAAATCACGAGTGAAAGATGAGGTCTAGAAAAAATTAGAATGTGAAAAACGTGATTCTCAGCTAAAAAATAAGGGGTTCTGACCATAAAAGTATAGGTATGCTCATTCTGCGCCTGTACCCTTAAGAAACTTTTCCTATACCGAGAAAAGTGAGAGGAAAGCAATTTCAAGTCGAAGTGTCTCATTATCTTTATTTTCGACCAACCTAATAATTTAATCTTTCTATTTCCTGTCATGCACTTTACTTAGAAACTATTACTCAGTAGACCAGGTACGAATTAAATTTAGTAAATCTTTTTCTGAATTACAAGGTGTACCAAAAACCGCAAATTTTGCTGATTTTTCATGATTTTTGGACACGAAAATTTTTTCTAAAAATGTCACCTCTAGGGGTAATTTAAATTAAGCGCATTCCAGAAGCGTGAAAACGCTTCATTGATCCTGATTCAGAGGGAAAATGAGTTTTTTAAGCGAAAAATCACGATTTCCGGAAGCATTTTCATGCATCGGGAATGCGAGCAATCGATTTCTTGCACAAAATTATCCTAGGAATGATGTTTTCTGGTGAGAATTCGAAAAAATCAGATTTTCGATTTTTTTCGCTTCAATAAACACTTGAAACATCTTTTTTTTCGAATTTCCACCAGAACAATATCAGTTCTAGGGTAATTTGTGAAAGAAATCGATTGCGCGCATTCCCAATACATGAAAACCCTGATTCGGAAGTCGTAATTTTTTCTTAAAAAACTCATATTTCCTTGAATCAGGGTCAACGAAGCGTTCTCACGCTTCGGGAATGCTCGCAATCGACTCTCCGCTTAACACTCGGCAGACTGGTGGTTAAAATTTATTATCCGTATCAAAAAACACCATGTTTTCAACTTTTTCGATAAAATCGATTGGAGGGGGTAATTTCATTCGTTAGAGTGTTTTTTGTATGACGCAAAAAATGTTTCTCTTAACTTGTAAAAATTTATTTATTTTTTAAAAATAAATATGAATTGGCACATTGAATGCAGCATATCATTTTATGGCTTTATAAAACAAGGTTGAATTTTTTTGACGTTTTGTCTGTTTGTATAACAGAACATAAAAAGACACATGTATCTTTTCTTCTCCACTTCACTATTTTTCATGATCATTTGCTAAATCATCCTCGACGAGATCTTTGCATTTGGTTTGTAAGAAGGCTCGAACACCCTCACTCACGGCGCCATCAGCTTGTGGATCTTTGCTAAAGATCTCCAAATGTGGTTTCCCTTTCCAGACAAGTCCGCATCTAAATGCGGGATCGTTTCGAATCAAGAACATTCGGATTTTGTTGAGACAATCGTGGACCTAAATATATATTTATATGTTGTATCCGATATTGAATTTCATCCGATTCAGAATCGGGTACTCGATCCTGAATTTTCAAGATCGGGTACTCGAGCTGGACGATTCATAATCGGGTATCCGCACTGAGACGATTCATGATTTGATACTCGCTCTGGGACGATTCATGATCGGGTACCCGCGCTGGGACGATTCAGGATCGAGTACCCGCACTGAGACAATTCATGATCTGGTAGCTGCGCTGGGACGATTCATGATCGGGTACCCGCGATGGGACGATTCAGGATCGGGTACCACTACTGGATAAGATTCAAAAAAATGTACCTTGCTAAGTATAGCATAGGGTAATGGTTTCATTAGCTTAGAGACTTCTGTCAAGTTGTACATGGATGGCTTTCCAAAATCGCCGTTGCCTTTAAAAAATCCCACCACCTCTTGATCGGCACATGTAAAGAATAGCTGTGCCCACGTGAAGAAGGGGAAGCCAGCGCCTTGTGGATAGGTGGTCACTAATTGGAGTGGTACAGTTTTCGGTATTTCACCCAACTCTACATATGATATGGAATCGTTTTCGACGAATTTTTTCTTTTCTGGTAAATTTTCAGGGTCTTTTTCGACATCATAAACGCTAAAAATTATTTATGAAAACAAACAAAGGAAACAACAACAAGGTGAAGATCGTTAAAAATCTTCACTCTGTTGTTTTTTTAATGTACAATTCCCATTTGACTTTAGAAATCTATTTTCAATCAAAATATTTTGAAAATACTTTTTAAATTTTTGCACATAGCATCTAATAAAAATAAAAAATTACACTTTTGCAGCCGCATAATCTCCAGCATCAGCTTCATAACGAACTAACATTTTGAAGTTACCAAATTGATAACTAACCAATTGAAAGAAGGGACCCGTAGTGTGTTTGGAACGAGGCTTTGTCATTTTAGCTTTTATTGCTTGATCGAATGTCAAATGCCCAATTTCCATGAGATCCGATGCTTCGACTCTACAAAAACATTTTATATAGATTTAACGGCATTTCTATTCTTGAAATTCTCTGGAAAAGAGGAAAATATGAGGGGATAGAAGAAAGGGCAATGGAGAAATGGAAAAGAACAAAAGAGGAAAATATATTACAAGCAGTGGCATGCCCAGGGGCCCTGCCCTTCCCGAAATTCGAAAAATTTTTCCTAATGGTCCCCCTTTTTGGCTCAAACAACGTTTTCTGCAATTCACGTCCCCCCCCCCAATATATTACCTTGTAAGCAACACAGTTTTTCCAATTCTCTCAGCATCAATTCTGAAAAGGCCTTCACCTGCTTCTTGAGCAAAAGCAAACAATTTTTGCAGGTTGACTGAATCTGTGATAAAGTCATATTCATCAAAATTAATTTCTTTCTTTTTCTTCGCTGTTAGATGTTTTGCTGCCAATATTGCAGTATCCAATGCACCGTTCTTAACCTAAAATGTTCAAACTGTCAATGAATATTTTACAAAAAAATATATACTTTGAGGTGATTCCAGTCGTATACTATCACTCCTCGATCCGCGGGCAACCGTCCACCTGGATAATATATGGATTCTGGCGGCATTCCTGGTACCTAAATTTAATTATTGGTACTAATTTCCAATAGCAACTGCAAATCCGAAAATTTTTTTCGGCTTTTAACCGGAAAGGCTTCGTTTACCCCGTTTTTTATATTGGAAGCATTTCCGAGACGTAAAAATGCTTCCCTTACCTGGGTTTAGGGTCGGGAAGTTGGTGTATTGAAGCGAAAATCGAAAAAAATCAACTTTTTACAGGAAAACCGACTTTCTATAAGATTTTTCTAGGCGAAGAATCGATTGCTCACATTCCCGATGGTTGAAATTCTTCATTAACCGATGTAGCTTATTTTGCACTTCAAAATTATAATAAAGTAGCATTTCAGGTATAAAACCTGTCATATAACAAGTTAAATTAAATGAAATTTTTCTTGTGAGCTTGGCTTCTTCAAAGAAGATACCAGCATATAGGCCTTTAGTGGGCTTAGTGTGACATCAAAAATCTCCAAAAAGTCGATTAAAACACAGATTTCGGGAGTGCGCGCAATCAATTCCTCGCCTAGAAAAACCTTATGGAAAGTCGATCTTCCTGTAAAAAGTTGATTTTTTTCGATTTTCGCTTCAACAACAACTTTCGATCCTTGTGGTGCAAAAAACATAAGAGAGGGACCAAGGTGATTTTTAAAAAATTGCCTTTATCCCCCTTATGTTTTTGCGCAAAATTTTCGAAAAAACATAAGAGGGGACCAAGGCAAAAAAATTTTTTCTAAGTTGGGCCCACCCAGAATTTTTTTTTGGGTACGCCACTGCAAGATTGCACTCGTGCGAGTGCAAAATGCACCCCGCAACTGCACTTTTTGCACAAAACTTGGTACACCTACAGGCATTGAGGGGGAATCAGGACAATTGCCCCCCAGTCAGGAAATTTTGAAAAAAATCATAAGGATACCCCTTTATGTTTTTATCCAAAACCACCGGCTACCTGTGGATTTTGGACTTTGGGTCATTGCCCCCCTCCCGTGAGGAAATCCTGGCTACGTGCCTGGCACCCACCATCAAAAAATGATATGGACATCCTGCTCAAAAGTTTATTTAATTTTGATGTTATAGAAGACTTTGGGTCATAGAATTTTTTTGCAAAATCTAACCAAAGACTTACAATAATGACTGGCGCATCTTCATCAAGGTACCATTGATAAGAGCCCAGTCGGTCAACAGACTTGGTCGATGTCGCTCCACCTTTAGAATCGAGATTATGTAATGGCAACAATCCATAGGGCTCTTCTTCTAAACCCTCAAATAGCCAGAATCCATCAGCCATCCTTCTAAACTTTTCAAGAATAAAATAATTTTTAATACAAGACCAATAAAAGATTTAGTGGCCTCTCCAAAAATGCCTATCTTACAGATATTTTTATAGACACTGAAGCTCCATGCTCCCTTGGCCCTGATTAGAGAAGATTTGGGTGTATTGAAGCGAAAATGCCTAAATCAGGCATAGAGTAATTTTTCCATACTTTAAAAATGCGCGCATATCGATTCTTCGTATAAAATTAGCTCCTAGAACTTTCCATCAAAACTCATAGGAAATCAGTTTCATATGGGGGTGGGTTATTAAATTACCCCTGGTAGATGATTTTTATATCAGAATCCAAATAGCCTTCTTGACCCTGATTCAGGGAAGAAGTGGTGTGTTGACTTACAACCCTGTACTAGCTGTAAAATAAGCATTTTTGGAGGAGTCCCAAAAATATTTAATTTATATGTTATACAGGCACTAGGAGTTTCCTTACGCTTATGGAAATGCCCTTACAGAAATGTCCTTACGGATTGTATCTACGACGGAAAGGAAACTCCTAGTGCCGTTATACAAGGGGGGGGGGGGTAAAAGTCCTCGTGGAAGGGGCAGTATATCCTCGCCTAAGGGGTAAAAATCCTCGCCAAGAGGGCAAAAGTTCTCACCAAGGAAAAATTGATTGTTATGGTGAGGACTTTTGCCCCCTTAGCGAGGACTTTTTGTCCCCCCCCCTTGTATAATATATAACTTATATTTTATTCAAAAACAATAAAGACATAAAGTGAAAAATGGTTGTAAAGAGGCTTTCTAAGTTGGACACTCCAATAATGAAAAATTCCTCCGACTGGTCTCTCTTTCTTCTTGCCTTGAGCAAAAGAACGGAAGAAATCACTCTCAATCGTTGAACACAGCTTACTCATCGATCCGTTTCTTCTTCTTCGCCCGGATGATATTATCAACAAGGGCTGCAAGGCGTTTGTCGGGATGAGTGGGCGTGTGACGTACTGCTCGACAAGCTTGGCCCACCACACCGCCTGATCCGTCTTTGAGATTTTCCAATCTAAAGAAATATGCTTAAATATGAATTAAAAAGAAACACATCGGCAAGTGGTCAACATAGTCTCGACAATTAATNCTCGACAAGCTTGGCCCACCACACCGCCTGATCCGTCTTTGAGATTTTCCAATCTAAAGAAATATGCTTAAATATGAATTAAAAAGAAACACATCGGCAAGTGGTCAACATAGTCTCGACAATTAATGCGAAAGTTGCAAAAAAAAACAAAAGAGCTGCACAATTTGGCGTAGACTCGAATGAAACGAAAGGTTTGAAACGATACGAATGAAACTAACACAAATGAAACTATACGAATGGAACGATTTCATTTCCAGACGGTGTCAGGAAATCGTCCGGAAACGAGTTTGAATTTGCCTGAATATTGACACGAAAACCCTGAATTTGGTGTCATTCATACATGTGGGAGGGAGCGTCCGATGAGAGGGTCCCCCCCCCGGCTAAGTTGGCGACTTTTTTTTGGTCGACGCGTCCCGCGCGTCGAAAATTTCTTATGTAAATCTTTATAAGCAAGAGTAAACCAGCGCCAAAATATTTTGAAAATGCTCCAAAATTACGGGGACCCGAGTGAGTGGGTTGGGGGGGGGGCCCTAACATGGACTTCGTCCGGCCGAGTGAGAGGGTCCCCCCTAATTTTGGGCCGATGAGTGAGAGGGTTATAGGTTATATAAAAAATTATAGGTACTCTCGACACTCTTAAACGGCTTTACTTTTAGCCCAAAAATTGTCCTCACCAAGATAATGCTCTTGGAAGTTGGGTTCCTCGACAATTTAGGAGAAACCAACTTTGAAAGGATCCACCCCATTTGCCCTATGTTGCCCCATTGTGAATTATGCGAATTTCACACGTGGGGCAACTTATAACGTGTGGCAAATGGGTAAAAGGGGTGGCGCCCTTTGAAATACTGCGGCTATCTTGTATTTTTTATTTTAACCTAATAGAACCTAATGGGAATATCCCTAAGCTGTTTTTATTAAAAAGTTTCAGTTATAGAATTTTTTTATCTTTTTTACCGCTTGAGCGCATATGACAGGATTTCCGCTAATAAAGTATTGTATTTCTATTCTCATCGAGAAAAATACATCATGTTGACTTTTAAAAATAGACCTCTTTTTGCGCATGATCTCGTGGGGGAAATGAATATGTGGGAGGGCGATTAAATAAGCTTCATTCGTCCACGAATAATGAGTTTGTTTTTTATGGCTGTCGGCAACAAATTTTTGCAACAACATTTCAGACTTTTATTTATATTGCTTGTTTTCAATTTTCAGTATGTAGGATTTTTATAGTGGCTAGAATGAATGTTATAAATTCGGAGCTACTACATAATAGGAAGGGAGCCACCCACGTGAAAATTTTTCTGTAAATAACCCCTCTAGGGGTAAAAACATGCGGGGGATCCGAATTTGACATTTTCGAAGCGAAAAAATGCTTCTCTGATTCAGGTAAGGCGTATTCGTGTATTGAAGCGAAAAGTCGTAAAAATGCGATTTTTGCCTTAAAACGAACCCCTTTTGGGGTAAAAATGTGCGGGGAATCCGAATTTGACATTTATAAAATTCCTCGGATTCAAGAAACGCTGTATATCGACACGAAAACTCCTTTTTAGGCAAAAATCTCATTTTTGCGACTTTTCGCTTCAATACAGAATATGCCTTCCCCGAATCAGGGAAGCGTTTTTTCGCTTCGAAAATGTCTAATTCGGATTCCCCGCATGTTTTTACCCCTAGAGGGGTCCTTCTAGAAAAAATTTTCACATGTGTGGCCCCCTTCCCCTATTGTATAATAGGAAAATGGTGTCATTTTTGTAAAGCGTTTTTAGCCACGAAGACAAAGATTTGAGGCTAAAGTTAATCAAGCTTAATTTGCTTCTTTTCACCCCCTAATAGATGCAACAAGAATGATTGAAAAAGCTTTTAACCATAAAAAGTTATGAGGCTATCTTGCAGATTTTGTACATTTTGAGCTCCAGGCCCACAGAGGTGTCTCACGAAGAAAATTTTTTCACTTTTTTTCAATGTATTGAGAACAATAAGGTCGCATAGCGATGTTGGATAGAGTACTGTTCTTTAATCTGAAAATTCAGGGTTCGAGTCCCGTGTGTATGTGTGTGAAAATAGTTTGGATGTGATGCGATTCAATATAACCCTGTTCGAATCTTATAGAAACTATTTAGAAGTTGTCTGGGACTAAATTTTTTTGTTTAAAAAAATCCAATTTTCATGAAAAATTTTAGACAAGATGAAAATGTAGTTTGTGTCAAAAATTCGCGTTCTCTACTCGATTTCATCTAATAAGATTAATTCTGCATCAATGAGAACAATAAGATCGCATAGCGCAGTTGGATAGAGTATTGTTCTTTAATCTAAAGATTCAGGGTTCAAGTCCCGGGTGTGCGTGTGAAAATAGTTTGGATGTGATGCGATTCAATATAACCCTTCTTTTCGAATCCTATAGAAACTATTTAGAAGTTGTCTGGGACTAAATTTTTTTGTTTAAAAAAATCCAATTTTCATGAAAAATTTTAGACAAGATGAAAATGTAGTTTGTGCTGTGGCACCAAAAATTCGCGTTCTCTACTCGATTTCATCTAATAAGATTAGTTCTGCATCGATGACTTTATTCTTGTTATAAAAAGATGAAATAGAACGTATTTCGAAAAAACTTTTTTGTGTTACATTCTTTCATTCCATTCTGCCTCTCTCTTCCTAGTACAGTTTCTACTGATTTTCATTCAGTCATTTTAAGGAGGGATGCACAGCCCACAACAGGAGTTACTACTAAATTACTAGAACTCTTTGAGTATGCCTAAGCCAGGGGTTTCCACATGCTCAAGGCTTCGGAAACCGAACTTAGACGCTCCGGACCCAATGTTGCTTAACTTGCAAGATCGGACGGTCCGGCGGCGTACCAAAAGAACTATGCTTCCTCGTAAAAAGTTATGAGCGAAAGAAAAAAATTTTCAAACGAGTTTGAACATTGAAACGAAGAGCTTGTAGATCAACCAGTTTTTTGTCCTTACCTTTTCCCCTTACTTTTTTCCTCCTTTTTCCCTTTTACAGGGTGGCACAAAATAACGTATACGATTCAATAAACTTTTTTTTTGCTTATTTTTCACAGATTTGGTTCTACTATTTATTGTAATTGTGTTTTTTAGAGCTAAAAATAAAAGAATTGCGAGCTGCGATTTTAAGAATGCGCTCCTATGGTGACTCTATGGGAGAAATCGCTAAAAATCTGCCAATCCCTAAAGCAACTGTGCAAAAGGCAATTCAACGTGGGACAGTCGAAGATCGTCCAGAGAGAGGAAGAAAACGCACGGCTAGAACGCCAGAAAACATCCGGAAGATCAAGGCAACGATTCAGCGAAACTCGAGCAGCCGAAAGAACTCAAAGAGGAATCTTGGAAAAGTGTATGGCATCTCACATGAGTCCTCTCGTCGAATTATGGTACACGATCTGAAGCTCAAGTCTTGGAAGCCACTCAAGCGCCACGAATTGACGAAGAAAAAGCGCGACATAAGAAAAGCGGGATCTGAACCCGCTGGACTACGCAATTTGGGGCTATCTAGAAGCAAAAGCGTGCGAAAACCCCCACGAATCGATCAAGTCCTTAAAGAAAGCCATCAAGAAGGCGTGGGATGAGATGCCTGATGATATGGTTAAACGAGTGGTTGATAGCTGGCCTGGACGCCTCCAAGCGTGTATCGATGCAGGAGGATATATTGAATAAATTTTTTGTTATTACGTTATTTTTTATTGTTTTTATTGAGTTAAATAAAGTTTATCGAATCGTATACGTTATTTTGTGCCACCCTGTACTATTTCCTCTTTCGTTTCAATACACAATAGCGTTGCCTGATTGCAAGAAGTTTGTGTATTGAAACGAAAGAAGAAAAAAAGTAATAGTGCCCATTTTGGATGATCGTTTTTTGAAAATTTTGTCGTTTGAACTGCTGTATTTCTGTGGTTTTTGTTGTCATTCTTGTCATCTTTTCATTTTTGCTACTTTTAACTAAATTTGCACATAATATTTCAAATCCGTTAATTGTTTCAAAAAAAATTTTCGAACTTGTATAAAACCATCTGTTCGAAACTTCTCTCCACTTTCTCGTGGAGACGTTCGTTCCATCGAAGAAAAATTCAAAGTCGTAAACATAGACGACGTGCTACGAAAGTGTTCTTCTTCATCATCATCTGCTTTTCGACGGCGAAAAAATCATGTTAAATCGGCTAATCCATCGTTTATTCCCTTCCTTTACATTTTAATTTTCTCAAAGAAAACCTCCGGCGGCCATTCATGGTTGTTTTCGACGAACACGAATGAGATAGTGAGAGAGCGAGAAAAAACTTCACTCGATTGGTAAAACCCATGTGCCAGGCTCACACTCACTAGTGCGCGTTCCTATTTGTTTATCAGAGCTTATTTTTCAAAAACGCGGAATTTTATTGCGAAATTTTTTCTTCTTCAAAATCTATTTTTGTTTTGAAGCATTATTGAATTTGAATAATGTCTTTGGTTATTGAAACGAAATCCCTGATTCATGTTTTCGTTTCAATAAATGATATGGATTTTTGTTAAATTTTTGGCATACGTGTTTTTCTTTTTTACTTGTATTTTTTTGCTATCTTATTTCCTCAACCACAAATCAACATTTCACTTTTTGCCCTACTCTCGATCATTCTCGGCGAGTTCCCAACGCAATGAACCCCAATTCGTCAGATCATCGTTTGACTTGGCCATTCGGTTAGGCGAAGAATCACAAAGCACCCGCCTGACATTCACTGTTTAAACTGGATTTACCCCAAGAAAAAATGTTAAGAAGGCATTGACGCAACATAACTGAACACGAGGAATACGCTCATTTATTGCACCTTCAATTTTTTTCTTGTGTTATCTTTCATTTAAGTTGGTTTACCTAAGACGATTGAGAATTTTTGATTCTGTTGACAATATTAAGAAATGATTTTGGTTAGGAGAATTTCTGCAAGCTTTAAAATTGGCTGTAAGATGTTTCGACCAGAGCCCGAAAGGGACCCAAAGGACCCCATGGGTCTGGAACCCAAGGACTTCATATGGGTTCCGGACCCGTAATCCAACAGGGGTACCTGACCCATTGGGTCCGGGATCCCGGACACATCGGTTCTTAAGTTACGGGTTCTTTGGGTCCGGGACCCAAGGACCCATTTTCGGCCTCTGGTTTCGACACAAAATTTCGAAAGATATGTTTTGAAAGGTTATTTTCGAAACGGACATTTCGAAAGATTTTTTTTTGAAATTTCGAAAAATGTCGAAGGTACATCTCCACTTGTCGAAATCAGTTTCGAAAATAACTTTTCGAAGTGTCCGTTTCGAAAAAATCTTTCGAAATTTCCGTGTTGAAATCAACTTTTCACAGCCATTTCTGTCGAAACATCCTACAGCCTTAAAATTCGGAGTGAATTTCAGAAAACTTTTAAATATCGATTAAAATTCAAACCATCTGGAAATGACTCCTAGAGATAAAAACGGGGAATCCAAATTTGACATTTTCGAAGCAAAAAATCCCTGATTCAGGGAAGACCTGTGTATTGAAGCGAAAAGTCGCAAAAATGCGATTTTTGCCTTAAAACGACCCCATCCAATTAACAAATGATTTTGTCGAATTTACAGCGTTTCTTGAATCCGAGGAATTTTATAAATGTCAAATTCGGATTCTCCGCACATTTTTACCCCAAAAGGGGTCGTTTTTAACCAAAAACCGCATTTTTGCGACTTTTCGCTTTAATACACAATACGCCTTCCCTGAATCAGGAAAGTGTTTTTCGCTTCGAAAATGTCAAATTCGGATTCCCCGCATGTTTTTACCCCTAGAGGAGTCATTTCTAGAAAAAATTTTTACGTGGGTGACCCCTCTATTGTGTTAGTAGCTCCCTATTTTCTAATTATACCCCATTGAATGAATAAATTAATTGCAGATTATTTGCTAATTCTTTCTTCGCCCACGGAAAATATTCGAAATAACGTAAAAACGCTGTACTAATCTTGTTGACTCAAGCAATCGAAACTTGCGTCTTGATTATTTTTTATGTCCTTATTCGAAACGTGCTGCATGAATACTACACTTCGTGGAGCACATTCTACCCCTTATATTCTCGGACGCATTGAAGGTAGGAGTGTTAAGACTAAAAATAGAGTGTTCATATTTTTTTAAAGATAATTTAGAAAAAGAAAATGAACCTCATCGCTCAAATCGAATGCTCAATAATAGTGATGATCTCATGGTAAGATCATTTTTAACACCTTGAGAGAATGAGTAAAAAATTTTTGGTACTACTCTGGATTAGGGGCCCAAAATGGAAGGAAAAAATTTCCTAAGAAAGGAACCGAAAAAAACTTCCTAAAAATAAGCCTCTTAGGGGTATTTTTATGCGAGAAATCGATTGTGCATATTGCCGAAGTGTGGAAACGAGTCTCTGAATCGGTACTAGAGCTTTTGGCAACAACAAACTCGTTGCCAAAAGCTCTAGTACCCCTGAATCAGTGAATTTATTGATTTATTGAAACTAAGATTTTGAAAGGTTGCGTTCATAACCTAAAATGGTAAAGGAGTCTCCAGGGGCACCACTAGGAGGAGCAACCAGACCTCTTGGAGATTCATCTCTCTAAGTTCATCAATTGGATTATTCATTTCGAAAGTTTTTTTGAAAAAAAAACAAAATGGAAAAACGAAAAAAGTGAAAAGAGAATGAATGAGAGTGAACGAAATAAAGAAAAGTGTTGCAAAAGAGCGAAAGAATCGAAGAAAATTCATCAAGAAAATGATGAATTTTCAGGGTAAAGGACTCGTTTTCACGCTTCCGCAATATGCGCAATCGGTTTCTCGCATACAAATACCCCTAAGAGGCTTATCAAGAGCAAGACGAAACACTACTTTATTTGACACCCAACAATTAATACACAACCTCTTTCATACTACATTATGCAATAGAAAGCCGTTGGTAAACAGAAGGAATTAGTAGAAGAAGAGCACTACAGACTTATTTCTAGGAAATTTTTTCTCGGTTCCAAAACCTTTGGCCCCCAAAACCAGAATAGCACAATAATTTTTATTTCAAACACTTTTATAACAAAAATCAATTTTTTTGTTTAAAAAACCTTTTTAGCTAAAAATGAATAGCGTACATTTCAACGCGGGCTGTTCGTCGAGCTCTACAGATTTGAATACCCTTGTCCAATTTTATAACGAGTCAGCTGATCCAGAAATTATTCGACAGTGGATGAATATTTACCAAGAGCATAAACAAACTAAATGCAATAGTGAATCTCCGCTGAGATGGCAAAGCAAAGAAAGTATGAATGTTCAAGAGAAAATTCTTTAAATAAAAAGCCAATTTAGAGAATTATTCTGATAGTGCAGACAATCTCACGAAGACCAGTGACCAAAAGTCTTCTACAAATACATCTCCACAGAAATGTGCTTTCAATCGATCCATGGATGCTTTGCAAGGAAATAAGGAAGGGTTCTTTGCTTTGGGTAAATTTTTTCGAAAATTTTCAGGGTATTCCAAAAAACGCCATTTGGTCATTTTTGACGAAAATTTTTTCGTCAAAACGACTCATTAGAGGTATTTTTATGCGAGAAAACGATTGCGCGCATCGAAAAGCCTTGAAAACGCCTTCCAGGCCATGAAATATCCAATTTTCGTATTTTCAAGTAGGAATTTCTTCCGAAAATAACTGAAAAAATAAGAAAATCGTATACTTCATGGCCTGGAAGGCGTGTTTTCAAGGGTTTTCGATGCACGAAATTGATTTCTCGCAAAACCTTTTTTCTGAGTATCGCGAACTTGTCTTAGTACACTAGGTAAATCAATTTTTTCGGCATAGACCCCTCGTTACGACGCGAATTCACGACTATTCGTCACGGCCTCTCGTTACGGGCTTCTCGTTACAGAACCCTACAGAAAATTCAATAATTGAAACGAATGATCATCTATCAATACATTTAAATTCAGACGCATGAGAGGTTTTTGTAATGAGCAGGTACTAATTTTTTGGAAAATTTTCGCCAAAAAATGACCAAATGGCGGTTTTTTGGAACACCCTGTGAGATTTTTTAAAGTTGTTATTTTAAAATTTAAATTTGTTATTTTTTAGCGAAATGTTACTCGGCTGACTTCCCAACCAAAATCGAAATGCCCACTTCCCGTTTGATACGTACAAAAGAAATGCCTGATATAACTGATGTTGATGACGCTGAAGAATACTAAATACGGGCTGTAAATATTTTGTCAAAGCTGTGATTCTTTATATTTTAAATAAAACTGTATTAATTTGAACTACTGACATGATACGTGCAAGAGAGGACATAATCCCCGCAGTCGCGAAAAAAAGTACCCAATTCGCATTTTTTCGAATGAAACGCGAAAATTTTGAGATTTTTATGTAAAAAATGCGAAATGGGTCATCAAAAAATGCATAATTCGCCAAAAATAACATTCAAACAGTGATGTGAAGCCAATCCCGAGTCCCAATGAACAGAATGAGCTTGAACGTGACATGGAATTGCTCTCAGAGAAGTACCGTGACATTGAGCTAGAACTGAACTCCAAGAAGTGCAAGAGCATGGTGATGAACTCCTCAAACAAGAGTTACAAACTTCTGATATCACTGAACCACGAAGAGATCGAGCAAGTAGAACAGTTTCGATACCTCGGAGTTGACCTGGATCTAAAGATGAGCTACAAACATCATGTTGAAAGAATTGTTATGAAGTGCAAGCAGGCCATTGAAGCACAGCCGAACCATCAAAAAGTGGGTACCCATTTCCGTTGTCGAAACGCTATACAAATCTACCATAGAGCCAATAATCACATACGCCATAGAAACCTTCTTAAGTCATGCATCAAAACTCGATTGAACGGGTCAAGAAATTCGCCGCTAAGCTCACTACAAACGACTTCAATTCGCCATACCCCGAAGCTCCTGGAAAAGCTGACAAGGGAACCACTAGTTCTGCCACACTCAGATTTTTATGTGACCTATCTCAAAAAATCGGGAAAAAATAGTATATTAAGAATATGTATATGATTTAATACACCAATCTTCCTATCACGAGATATCGAGGGGAAAAGTTGCAAAAAAAATTCATTATGATTTTGTGCAAAAAGTATTTGACACATGTGGGATTCGAACCCGGCTCGTGCAGGGCAAAAGTCAACGACGCTACCAATTGAGCCACAGAGGCTAAACGTTTAAAACCTACAAATTTTGGCCATCATTAAATGCATTTTTGTTTATATCGAAATTTTTAATATTTTTTTATAATAAATAATATTTTTAAAAAGCAAAATTGATCAAAATTGTTTAAAAATATTATTTATTATAAAAAAATATTAAAAATTTCGATGTAAACAAAAATGCATTTAATGATGGCCAAAAT
>OZJO01026491.1:0-49331 GCA_900406225.1 Acrobeloides nanus | reverse complement strand
TTTTGAATATTTTTTTCAAATTTTATTAAAAACGGCCCCTAGAGGTAATTTTATAAGGGGAATCTGAATTTCACATTCCCAGCGCCTGAAAACGCTTATTTGGTCTTGATTCAGGGAAAAGTGGTTTTTAACAAGAAAATTATTACAGTTTAGGGGTTTTAACAATATTTACGTTTAAAAACTTATTTAGGGGTAATTTATGGAGAATGTATAAAATAGTGACAAATAATTAAGTGACAAATAATTTAGTGACAAATAATTAAATGACAAATAATTTAGTGACAAATAATTAAGTGACGAATAATCATGATAAGCCTAAGCCTAGGCCTAAGCCTAGGCCTAAGCTTAAGCCTAGGCCTAGGCCTAAGCTTAAGCCTAGGCCTATTCATAAAATTATTTGTCACTGAATTATTTGTCACGTAATTATTTGACACTAAATTAATTGTCAACAAATTATTTGTCATAAAATTTTTTTGTCACCGAATTATTTGTCACTATTTTTTTGACATAAAATTATTTGTCACTGAATTATTTGTCACTTAATTATTTGTCAAAAAATTATTTGTCACTTAATTATTTGTCACTAAATTATTTGTCATAAAATTATTCGTCGTAAAAAATTTGTCAAAAAATCATAGAACCATTTATGGAGAGGGAGGTCGATTGCGTACACCCGAAGCGTAAAAATGATGTTTTAACCCTGGTTCAGGGAAAATTTGATTTTAGCATCAAATTTAATGCTAAAAATCAATTTCCCCTTGAAGCAGGGTCAAATAAGCGTTTTTAGGCTTCCTTAATCCTGATTCAGGGAAGGTCGTGGGTGTATTGAAGTGAAAAACAAACATTTTCGATTTTTATGAGAAAACCGTCGATTCTTAGGTTTTGCTAGGCGGAGAATCGATGCGCGCACTCCCAAACCGTGAAAACGCTCCCTTGATCCTGATTCAGGGAAGAAATCGGTGTATTGAGGCGAAAATCCGAAAATGTTTGATTTTCGCTTCAATACACCGATTTCTTCCCTGAATCAGGGTCAAGGAAGCGGGAATGGGGGTGGGTGTATTCCACCTATGAGTGAAGGCCAAACGCGTTAGCAACTCGTCTATGGATCAAACCCCATCATATAGTACTCGTTTTGAAGCTCTCAACGAGCTGAGTCGATTGGCGAAATTAATTTTTAATTCTGATCCTTGCCAGCACCTTTTTCATCTTTCTATAGATTCTATAGTAGTGATTAGGAGAGATACAAAAGTTAAAAATTGAAAAAAAATTTGAACTGGGTTCGTAGATTTATGATGAATGTTTACGCACTTAATTTTTTAGTGATCGTCGACAGCGAAATCCAATCAAAACAAAATTTTCTTTCGATAGACCGCTGCAATACGTGTAAAACTCAATGCAGTACATGCAAACTCAAATGTCATTTTGGCTATGATTGTGAGGATTGTGAACAAATATGCGAACGATGTAATGACTTTTGCCATTCTCGCGCCAAGCGACATGATGACGAGCAAAAACAACCCGTTCCAAGTTGCCAGGAAAAATGCGCAAGTTTATGCATGCATGGCAAAAGTGAAGATTGTGAAAATTGCTTGAGGGAATGTGAAGGAGATCAAGGTGGGCAAGAAGAACATGGACAAGACAAATCTCAGCAAGATGGTAGACATGGTGACCAGCAATTGATACCCTTAGGCTCTTGTCGAGAATGCATGAATTATTGCAACTTGTGTGAGGTCCAGTGTCAAAATTCAAGACTTGGACAGCCAAAATGTGACCGTTGTCACGATAGATGTAGTCAATGCCGAGAAATGTGCTTACCAGAATCAAGTTTAAAACAGGATCAAGATAAACCATATTGTCAAGGCCAGTGCCGAAATGTGTGTGCAGATAGGCAAAGCTTGGCATGTAAAAATTGTTTGAGTCAATGTCAAGGTGGTCAAAACCAAACTGGACAAGACAAAGTAGAAAGTAGAAGTGGGCAAGAACAAGACAGCCAACAATTGGCACCCTTTGGTTCCTGCCGAAAATGCATGAATTATTGCAACTTGTGTAAGGTCCAATGTCAAAGTTCGAAGCCTGGCCAACTAAACTGTGATCGTTGTAATGAAGTATGCAGCCAGTGTCGAGAAATGTGCTCATCTGGATCAAGATCAAAACGGGATATGGGGAATCCAACTTGTCAAGACCAGTGCCGACATTCTTGTAGCATAGGGAAAAATCAAGCATGCCAGGATTGTATGAAACAATGTGAGCAGGGTGATGGCCAAGAGCAACTGAATGAACAAGGTGGTGAACAAATTGAAGATCATGGACAATTACCAATTTCTCAAGATTGTCAAAGATGTCGGAAATTGTGTGCTCATGGAACAGGCAAGCACTGCAGCGATTGTTTGAGTCGCTGCCAGGGTGTTGGACAAGTGCAACAAGATGGCTCAGTAGGTCAAGCTGACGGGCATGAACAGCAACCAGATTCTGGACAAGTTCAGCCAGATGGCCAAGACGATAATGGACATCATGAAAATCTGATGGACTCAGATTGTCAACAACGCTGTTATCCCATATGTCGTGGCAGCCGCCAGCAAAGCAAGAGTTGCCAACTTTGCTTGGAGCAATGTGAACAGCAAGGTGCCCAGAGACCCCAAAACGAACAAGATGGTTCATTAGGAGATGGACAAGAAGATCAAGGGCATCATCAAGATGAAGATTGTCTACAAAAATGTCAGGGTGTGTGCACTAGCCGAAAAGGTATATCATTGGAAGGGTGCCAGTATTGTTTGAACCAGTGTCAACAAGGACATCAAAGTGGACAACAACAAGGTTGGTGTTAAAATTTTAAAACCTATGCCAAATTCTTAAAGCTCTTTTTTCTTAATTTTGTTATCTCTAAAAATTTAGGTCGTCACAACCCAAGATGTCAAGCCTGTAAACTCGGTTGCAATTTCTGTTTTACTCATTGTCAATCCCAGGGCGACAAAAACTGCGAACATTGTCGAAGCAGCTGTAGTGGCTGCAAAGAAATTTGCCAAGAACAACAAGATCATGGAACTCGCGAAAAACGAAATACTGGAAGATGTGAAGAAATGTGCCAAGGCGTTTGTCGTCGGGATTCTCAAGGACAAGGGTGTCAACAGTGCTTACAAAATTGTCAAAATGATGAGCATCTGGGGCAAGACCATGGAGACAGTCAGCCCATAGGACTCAAGCATGGCCAAAATCCAGAATGTAGAGAACGCTGCCAAGCGGTGTGCCAGAAAGGCCAGGAGCAAAGCCAGGGGCAAAGTATAAAAAAAGTAGAAAAGTCACCGGAGTGTAAAGAATGCTTTGCTCAGTGTCGTCAAGAAAGTAATGGAGAAGGACAAAAAGAAGGACAGGATCAGGACAAAAGTGGATGTCGTGCAGAGTGCCGTCAAATTTGTGCCAAATTTGGACATGGCCAGCAGTGTCGTGAATGTTTCAGCAATTGTAGACAAGGGGGAAAAGATGGACAAGAACAAGGTAGGCTGAAGTAGCATATATCATGATGATGAGGAGGGAAGAGGAGGCCATTCCATAGCGCATCAAAAAATTTTCTTTTTCATAAGGCTCAAAAAAATTTTCGAAACGATTCTCTGCATAGTGCCTAGGAGTTGTTTGATACTTGTCCTTGTTCATGTAATGTTTAAATGCCAAAGATTCATGGTACTAAAGAGTAGGGTCAGAATTGCCTTGGCCTTTTATGACTCCGGGCAGAGAGGGGCTAAATCTTATAGCTCAAGGATAAAAACCATATGAGTATAATCATTCGAGTTTTAGACGTAGCTGGTCAACAAAATTGCACCGACTGCACCAAACAATGTCGTGCATGTATCGCTCATAATCATCATCTTTGCAGCGGGGATGATCATGAACAAATCGCCGAATGTGTTGGATGCCGTGAAACTTGCCGAAAATGCCATGATCAATGTAAATAAATTTTTTAGCCATAAAGTACAAAAGTTGTATATATAGTATTACTTTGTCATATTTATATAAAAAATTGTATAAAGCTTAAAAGATCAGTTTGATCAAAAACTCTTTTTTTTGAAAGAAAAAAAAGAGTTCTCGGCTCCAGTTTAATCGAGAACATACGGTGCTTGGCTAAAATGGAACCTAGCTCTTCAATCAGAATCTCCAAGCTGTGACTCCGAGTGACACTTCG
This sequence comes from Acrobeloides nanus, assembly GCA_900406225.1. Classification (NCBI taxonomy): domain Eukaryota; kingdom Metazoa; phylum Nematoda; class Chromadorea; order Rhabditida; family Cephalobidae; genus Acrobeloides; species Acrobeloides nanus. The sequence continues at coordinate 45,157 of OZJO01026491.1, read as the reverse complement.
TATGTATAGTCTTTTTTTTCGTCAAAGATTTTTTCCTTTTATAAAATTTTCCGATTGAATCAGGAATTAAAATAAGAATTGTTTATTGAAACGAAAAAACATTTAAATTCTTTGAGAGAAATTCAAAAATTCTGATATAGTTTGTAGTTCGTATTCAGAGATTAAAAAATTCTTTCAAAGAATTTAAATTTTTTCGTTTCAATAAACAATTCTTATTTTAATTCCTGATTCAATCGGAAAAATTTTATAAAAGAAAAAAATCTTTGACGAAAAAAAAGACTATATAGCATAGATCTTGTATAAAATTATGTGCTGCATATTTTTTAGAAATAATTTTTCCTGTAGGTTATCACTTTTTGAAAGTACATCAAAATATTTTAAATCACGTTTATTTGTATAGACGACCTGTCAAAAATTGATAAAAAATCTGCTTTAGTACAAGCTTTTTGAAAACACTAGGGCATCTTTGCCTCTGTCGACAAAATTTTTATCAAGTGGTGCATAATTTTCTTCAATCCAAAGTGCTTCCTCCACAACCACAAGCTTTTCTAAAAATTGAAAAGCAATATGTTAATAATTTTCCCGGGTGTCTTAATTTTTGACAAAAGTCATTTTGACAAATGATTTTTTGACTCTTCGACAAAGAAAAATGGAAAATTATGGCATTTTTGTGAAAAAAACGGAAAATTATGAATTTTTTTAATGAAAAAATAGGAAATTTTTTCCATATTTGGTAAAAATTTGATGGGGGGAGGAATCAGTGGTGTATGTAATGCGGGCTTCAGGGATACACATTTTACATGCATTCCCGAACTCTGATAATGCTTCTCTTACCTCTATTCAGGAAAAAATTGTGTTTTTGAAGGGGAAATTGTCATTTTGTGCATTTTTTTATCTGTAAAATCACTTTTATAATGTAATCCCAACAACATATGTGGCCCTTATGATTAGGGTTTTTTTAATTTCGAGCCATCTGCCCCCCCCCCTTCCTTGCACCTTGCCTCACCACCCCCTAAACTTCGGAGCTCCTAATGCACTTAATAAGAGTAATCCTAAATTACTTTTTTATTTACGATAAACAAGAATGGAGATGTATTATCCAGAACATGTCACGCCTATTTAATAAAAGTAAAAAGAAGTAATCTTGTATTACCAATGAGTTTAAAGAATGAATTCATGAAACTTAATTTTATCTTAAAGGCTCCGCCTAAACAAAGATTATTGTTTATGCAAGGAAACGGATTAATAAGTCGGTTTTATCCATTTTAAAATGGGCATAAGGAAACAGTTGAAGTGTGTTTGATTTTACATATTTTTCTGAATCGCCAAAATTAAGCTTTAGACCCACTGGGGATCAAACCTGTGGGCTCAGCGTTGCTGAACTTCCAGATCGGACAGAATCGCTCTTTACTCCAGTCGGAGAACTTTTTTCTCACTTCATGTGAATCAGACTATATATTTTTTGTGTTGTATTAGGTTGATTCAATGTTGAACAGGGTCCACAAAATTAGGCCAAAAAATTATATATATAGTCATACATGAGCATATGTAACGCTATCCTATCGTCGCATTTGTATGACCCACTGAAAATTTTAAATATTTTTTCAATATTTTTTCAAAATACCTTTCTAGGGATATTTTTATGTGAGGAATCTAAAAATTCTATTCTCAAAGCGTGAAAACGTTTCCTTTCTTGTATAACTACGACCTACTAGGCATAATGATTTTACCTATGCATCATTTTGAGCATAGCGATTTTGACTATGACCCATAATGGGGTAATTCTCATATACCATACGTCTAAAATGAATCATCCTCAAAAGCACTATGCTTGAGTCATAATCATATGAGTCATAGTCAATATTATAAACGTGGAATGTCTGTTTGTTTGTCCAGACCAGGGCTGCCATATGAAATTTTCATTTTAAACTTTTGCCCCTACGAAATAAAGTATTTTTACTTAAAAATAAAGCATTTTTAACCTGTCTTTGCCGATAAATCGTATAAGAGGGCTCCTGAAAAAAGTTTTTCAGGAGATGAACTCCACTAGTGTAACAAAAATTTTAAGCTAGATAAAAGATATCTTCAAAAAACCTCAACAATTTTGACGCATCCCTGCGTGGTCGCTTTTGAAGGTATATTTTTATCTAGCTGAAAAACTTATGTTGCTCTAGTGGAGTTCCGCTTCTGAAAAACATTTTTGCATCATTAAACAAAGAACTATCATGTCAGCCATTCAGGAATATACTTTTTGAGCCTGTTCCGATTTGAGCCACTATTTTGTTTTTAAACAGTTTGCTTGAACAATTTTTGTTTTAGAAACATGAAAGTAGACGAAAAGAAAAATCGAAACCGCTTAGCCGCAGAAAAATATCGTCGTAAGAAGGAAATTATTATCAATGAACTTCAAGAGGTAGATGATAAATAATTTAAAAAAATTCTTATTTGAATTTATAGACAATTTCAAGACTTAATAAAGAAAAATTAGAAATACAGCAAACTTTGTCTAGAATACAGCATCTGAACAATGATTTGCTCAATGAGGTAAAGGTTTTTTGGCAGGCAAGTTGTCTCTAAGGATCAGTCAACGCCGAGAAACCAAATTGACTGTCATTATTATAGAATTGCAAATTTATTATTCAAGGTGTAGGAAAAGACTATATAAGCATAATATTTAGAAAGCGTATTGGATCGAACATCGAAATTTCTGCCATGCTTACTGTATGATGAAATGTCAAAATATGAGAAATTCAAATTGTCCAGAAAACCAAGAACCAGTAAATTCGCTAAATCATGAAAACAATCCACCAGATTTGTCTGCCCTTGTTAACGATGAAGATTTTGTTGAATTTACCACACCAACAATTGATAAGACTTGTCAAGATTTATTGAAGGATTGGGGGTCGAACTCAATTTTAATGCCGATTATTGGAAATATTTAATAAGAATAAACTTTTTATTAATCAAGATTTTAGAAGAAAAATCTAAAATTTTCATATTTTCGCTTTAATACAAAACACTCATTTCCCTGAATCAGGGTCAGGGAAGCATTTTCAAGCTTCGGGAATGAGCGCAATCGATTCCTCGCCTAGAAAAACGTAAGAATCGACGGTTTTCTCATAAAAATCCGAAAATGTTTGATTTTCGCTTCAATACACCGATTCCTTCCCTGAATCAGGGTCAAGGAAGCGTTTTCAAGGTTTGGGAATGCGCACAATCGATTCTCCGCATGAAATTACCCCCAGAAATATGATTTTGAGGGAGAAATTTCAAAATTTTTCGATTTTCGCTTCAATACACACATCTATTTCCCTGAATCAGGGTCAAGGAAGCTTTTTCACGCTTCGAGAATACGCGCAATCGATTCCTCGCATACGAATTAGTCTAAAAACGATGTTTTGAGAAATTTTTAGAAAAAAATTTTTTTCGAAAAAATTTGGAATTCGGCCAAAAATGGGTTAAATCTACATTAAACGTGTAATGTCTGTCTGTGTGTTTTCGGACGATCTCGGGAAAGTTAGAATAAAAGTTGTAGGGGATGATGAGAAAAAAGAACTACATCACTTTTATGAGGATATCCCTCAAAAAAATTTCACGACCACGCAGGGATACTATCTGGTACGGCATATAACCAGAGTGTCCAGATTGCATCCTTAGGGGTAAAAATTGCACCTTCAACAGCCCATTTTCTTTGATTACATGCCCTTGAGGATAGTACTTAAATGAATTTTTGGCGCACGGCGGCAGTTATTTTCACTCCTAATAAAAAATTCAGATAATTTAGGAAAAAATTTTTTAATTCGAGTTTTTTATTTCTTGGTCCCCTTGAGGAAAAACTTATATTTACAAAAAATTTAACGCAATAAACATAGTGTGAGTAATTCAAGAATGTTTTCTGAGAATTTGATGAATCACAGCTGACAGATCTTTTTTAGCTTCAACGTAATCAATGATTACTCTTAGAGCAATTGTCAACCTTGTAATAGGGGTTTTATCGTATCTGGGCGTTTTCAGTTGTCTAGATAATTGTGTTTTTTAAACATTTCCTCAAATGTAGACAAGTGCACTCATAATATGCAATTTCCTGGGAATCTGGGCTAAAACTTTTATCGGAGCTGTCCTTAATAAAAATCCCTGTAACAGGATCAAAAAGACTGATCTTTGTCAAAAACTCTGGCAAAAAATCAGAGAGTTTTTGCAGAGATTTGCGATTATCTTTTTATTGAAGCGAAAACTTTCTATAGATGATTTTATAAAATTTGTAGAGTAGATTCTCAGCTTTTCAGTGAGTGGTCACTGAGGTATCAATTCGATTCCTATGAGGAGTTATGACCAAGACAATAAAAGCAACTTTTTTCGAAAAATACACACCCCTTGATCAGGCCCTGTACATTTGCCATATGAATGAATATTAGGTTGCCATATTTGCACACAAATTTACTGACAAAAGCTAATTTTTCTTATAAAAAGGGTCATTTTTCAATACTCTTGGCGTTTTAAGCCTTCAAAACCAATGTCAAATTTATTCTTTTTGCCTAAAAATGAGTTGTTTTACCATTTTTTCAGGGTAGGAAAAATCGATTTTGATAATTTTTCACTTATAGAGAACCAACGATGTCCAAGATGCACTTTTTATTAATACTGAATACAGCTCTTGAAAGACTGTGCAAAATATCATCAATTTTATTATAAATTATAAAGTAATAACGAAATATAGGATGTTCCAAAATAACTTTGCTCTTCCCTATAAAATCAATGTGATGGGGTTAAGTTATTTTGTCCCACCCTATGTCTCTATTTTCTTATCCAATCGTTCTTCTTTTTGAAAGATCATTTATTTTTTCATTCGATCTTCGTACTACGTTGTATTTATTTGGTTCAATATGTAAAAAATTAGAAGGTAAGTCAGGTCTTTGATCAATAGCCCGACCAATTTTCTTATTGCAATTCGGACAGCAATGAGTAAGCTCCTAAATTTTTAAGTTTATCTTTATTGATGATAAAAAATCACGAGCCTAACAAGATGGGCAACCAGCAGTGGCGTAGCCAGGGGGGGGGGGGGGGACCNGCGTAGTTGGTTCCCTCCATTCCTGGAAAAATTTTAAAATTTTCGTAATGGTCCCCCCTTATGTTTTTGCTCAAATTTTGTGAAAATTTTTTTCAAAAATTATAATGGTCCCCCATTATGATTTTTCACCAAAAATTACCAAAATTTCCTAAAAAAAAAAAGGTCAAAAAAATTTTTTTTTGAAAAAGTTCCCCCCCCCCATTCTTGAATCCTGGCTACGCCACTGGCAACCAGTGTCCAAAATGCATCATGCGTGATCTCGGACCTAATAGGGAAACATATGAAGATTTTTGGACTAACTATAGTCGAGAACCTAGGGTATATGTTTCAGAAACAAATAAGATGTGTTAAGTTTTAGTGCTTTCCAAGGGTCGATTCTTACAGGAAGTCGACCTAATATAAACCTTACTTGTGTTTGCGAAAAACAAATCATGCCTAATAGCAAGCCAATGGTGAGTAGACAACAAGTTTTCATACACTCTTCATCGCTCGTCTCATAACTAAGTTTTGTAATAACTTCTTTGTTGCATTTTTGACAAATGACTCTCGTAGGTTCAAATCCAAAAATCTCTGGTTCGGGTCTTACTTCAGATGGTTTCGATAACATTATTGCTTTATGAAGTAATGATTAGCTATAAACAAATGAATATTTTTCAAAAAAATAGAATTTTTAAATTTATTTTTAAAACAAAGAGAACTTACTACTGATCTTTTTTTTGTTTTTACATCACTCCTTAAAAATTTAACCCTTTGGGATATTTGTGTTTGAAATTTCCTTCAAAATTTTCAAACGTATATTTGTAAACGAAAGGGAAACACTCCGAACTCAAGCAATAAAAATCCAATATTAAAGCAATTTAATTAAATTAAAAATAAAAACATCAGTTTTTTTATAGCTCAATGAGATAAACAAGATAACAAAAAATTATCCAATTTGAAAATTGTTTTGGGTTATTGAAATTAAAATTTGAAAATTTTTAAATCCAGGGCTATTTTGGCTTACAGGACCAGTCCAGTAAGTTACAATTATATGAAAAATGATATATCCGGAAAGATCATGAAAAATTGAGCATTTTTTGTTTTTACGGCATGTTCTGAATCGTTGTAGTTTCGAGATAATTGCGTTTGAAATTTTGAATTTGTTACAAGCTCTTCGTTGTAATACACAAACTTTTTTGAATTTTTAAAAATCGATTTTTGTATCAATTTGTTAAATTTTCATAAAATGAACATTATAGCAATCTTTTATAGCTAAATGAGACGAACAAAACAACACCACAATTATCCAATTTGAACATTGTTTTGGGTTATTGAAACGAAAATTCTGATTCATGTTTTCGTTTCAATAACCCAAGACAATTTTCAAATTAGATAATTTTGATGTAATTTTATTCGTCTCATTGGGATTTATAAAATTTCGTTTTTTATTTTTACTTAAATCGCTTCAATACACGGATTTTTATGGATTCAGTTCGAGATAAATCCCTTTCATTTCAACAAAATTTACGCTTGAAAATTTTGAATGAAATTTCTAACACAAATATTTCAAAAAAAACTTTTGATGATTACCATAAAACCACAAAATGATCAGCAAAAATTCCTCTTATAATAAATTTTCAAGGAGGCCCATTCAAAAGTTCAGTGGCCCTTTAAGGGGTTATCCATTTTTCCTATTTCGAACTTACCTTACCTCGTGCTTATTTATTGGTGCTTATTTAACAGACTATAGATATTAATGAATACACTTTTATTTACTGATTGAATTCTATTAAGATCTTGTTGGCAAAAGTAAGTATATATACTTGTTAGTTAGGTCAAGTTGATATATAAAAAACAATTGTCATTTCTTTGTGTCAAATTCAATGAATCATTCTTTTATCAAACACTCACTTTGTTATACTTGAGAAGCGTAATCCTAAATTACTATTGTCTTACTCACGATAAACAAGAGTGGATTTGTTTTCAAAATTAAGAGTAATTCCATATTATGAGTGTACTTGTCTACATTCGCATGAGGAATTGTTTAAAAAACACAAATGAAAACGCCCAGAGATGATAAAACCCCGATTACAAAGTCGACAATTGCTCTGAGAGTAATCATTGATTATGTTGAAGCTAAAAAAGATCTGTTAACTGTGACTCATCAAATTCTTAGAGAACGTTCTGAAACTGATCAAGCAAACTGCGAAGGCAAGGTATAAATATAAAATAAAATTGTTTTATTTAAAATTTATTTTAACTTTTTAAATTAGTGTAAATATTTAATATATTGGGTCAGCACTTTTCATAAATCGCCAAGGCGAATAAAATGACAAAGAAAGTTTTCGAATTCGGCCATTGTTTTGGGTTATTGAAAAGAAAAAGCATGAATCAGGGGTTCGTTTTAATAACCAAAAACAATGTTCAAATTTGAACATCTTTGTGTCATTTGAATCATCTTGGCGAGTTATAAAAAATGCTGAGCTTCTTTAAAAAATAAAAAAGAAAAAAAGTTTAAAACAATGGGACGCAAGCGTGATTCGAATTTTGAGTGTTAGTGTCTAAGTGACCAATTTCATTGTGCTATAGCTCGTTTCAGCAGTCGAGCAAAAAAAGTTTGTTACAGCATAGTCAAGAGGATAGGACGCTAGTCTTCATTTTGAGGACGCAGGTTCGATCCCCGAGGGGCAAAATATTTTTTATTCATCCAAAATGCATGAAATTTTTTGCATATCAGTAATTTTATGCGAAGAATCGATTGCGCACATTTGAGTTTTTTTAATCCAATTTTTTAAGACATTTTTTAATCCATTTGGATTAAAAAAACTTATTTTTGAGTAAAAATAACAATTTTTTTGTCATTTTTTATAGAAAAATGACATTTTTTGAAATAAATTTATTGTTGTAATAAAAAATATTATTTTTGGAATATGAAAATTTTTTATTCCAAATATATTTTATAAACAATAAAAAGAACTAGGATCAGGGATCCTCCTACGCTCGCGGTTTCTCTTAGGCTTAGGCATAGGCCTTACAAGGGACATGTCAGAAGTGACGCCTCAGTTTTCCGATGAAAACTATATTATTTTGTAGAGCATACTCGAGTTTATTTTTGAACTAATCGATTTAGCTGCAGAAGGCGTAATATGAGAGAGTTAGAGACGATTTAACATCGAAAAATAGCGTTATTTAGCGTTTTTGAAGAAAATGAGGGGGTCAAAAAACACCTTTATATGACTTATTTTTTCGCAAAATCTTCACATTTCACCATTTTTGACTATGCTCATCACTTTCCAATCGTTTTTGGAATGATTTGAAAAAATTTCAAAAAATTGACTTTTTTGACGGCGCCCGGTAAACTGAGTCAAAATTAACTGAGTCAATTGTAAACTGAGTCAATTCTAAACTGAGTCAATTGTAAACTGAGTCAATTGTAAACTGAGTCAATTCTAAACTGAGTCAATTCTAAACTGAGTCAATTCTAAGCTGAGTCAAAATCGAGTTAAAACTAAGTCAAAATTTTAAGTGAAAAAATTCTAAATAAAAAATTCCATTGAATAAAAATCAATTTTAGGCAATTTTCCTTGAAAATTGAATTTTAAAAAAAATTTTAAATCTCTCCTTCATAAAATTGACTCAGCTTAGAATTGACACAGTTTAGAATTGACTCAGTTTAGAATTGACTCAGTTTACAATTGACTCAGTTTACAATTGACTCAGTTTAGAATTGACTCAGTTAATTTTGACTCAGTTTACCGGGCGCCTTTTTGACTCTCTGGCATGGCACCTCAAAAAGTAGATTTTTTGAAATTTTTTCAAATCGTTCCAAAAACGATTGGAAAGTGTTGAGCATAGTCAAAAATGGTGAAATGTGAAGATTTTGCGAAAAAATAAGTCATATAAAGGTGATTTTTGATCCCCTCATCGACTCATTGTGATCAGAGAAATGGATATGGGCAAGGTGGACAAGTTCAGCTAGATGGCCAAGGCGATAATGGACACCATGAAAATCTGATTGATTCAGATTGTCAACAACGCTGTGATCTCATATGTCGTGGCAGCCGCCAGCAAAGTAAGGAATGTCAAAAATACTAGCAGCAATGTGAACAGCAAGATGTCCAGGGACTCCAAAATGAACAATATGTTTCATTAGGTGATGGTCAAGAAGATCAAGGGCATCATCAAGATGAAGATTGTCTACAAAAATGTCAGGGTGTGTGCACTAGTCAAAGAGGTATATCATTGGAAGGGTGCCAGAATTGTTTGAACCAATGTCAACTATAAAAAGGGTCATTTTTCAATACTTTTGGCGTTTTAAGCCTTCAAAACCAATGTCAAATTTATTCTTTTTGTTTAAAAATGAGTTGTTTTACCATTTTTCAGAGTAGGAAAAACCTTTTTGATGATTTTTCACTTATAGAGAACCATTGATCACACGATATTTACGAAATCTCTTTATCAGTAACCTAGGAAACAGTATTTTAGCTATATTTCATTTCCTACCTAAGCCACACGATGTTTACTGCGTTAAAATGTTTTGTATTGGGTTGTTGCATAAGTAATTGCCGCTCAAAAAATATATCGAAAATCGGCATTTTTCGCCAGCTTTAAATGAATTTTTTCAGTAGTAAGCAAGAACGTATGACGAATACGATCCAATCAGTCTTTTTGAGCGTAACTCATGTTTTCGTGCCAATACTCAAACTTTTTTTTTAAATTGGGCTCTCAAAGATGTATCCTTATTTTAAACTATTGATATTTGGCTATATAAATCTATTTTCGACCCTCCTAGGGATTTTTCTATGCGATGAACACGAATCTGCCGTTATTTCTTGCCCTAGACCTCGAGAATATGGCCAAAAAATAGCTTACGAAGAGGTATCCCATACGAGGAAAGACCCCTTTTTAGGGTTGTAACCTCGATGGAGTACCTTCCCGTGGTCAGAATCAAAAAATTCCTTCGGATTCGAGTTCCCCATGCCGAAACCCCATGCAAAACGGCACTTTGTTCCTTGGTTGTTCAAAAAGCAACCTATTGTTTCGACCGATTGTTCCGACTAGTTGTTCCGACTGATTGTTCCGAATTTTCGACCGGTTGTTCAAATAAAAAATTTCTTATTTGTTGGAACATCGGGCCGGAAACAAATGGTTGGAACAACCGATCGACTAGTTGATCCGACAGTTGTTCCATAAATTCGACCGGTTGTTCCTTCATAAAAAAAGATTCAGAATCCGGAATCTGGATCTACTGATTTACAAATATTTTAGGAATTATTTTGAATAACAATGAGGAGAGTTATAGCAGGTAGTATAGTAGGTGGACTTGGTTATTCACTACTTCTGTTATTTGTTAGTTTGGTATTACTTGTTTTCTTTTGGTATACTAATTGGGATTATTATGGACCAGTTTTTAGAAAAAAATTTCCTTTTTTAAAAAAGACTAAAAGTTCTGAAACTGATCAAGCAAACCGCGAAGGCAAGGATAAATATAAAACTGAAACTGATCAAGCAAACTGCGAAGGCAAGGTATAAATATAAAATAAAATTGTTTTATTTAAAATTTATCTTAACTTTTTAAATTAGTGTAAATATTTAATATATTGGGTCAGCACTTTTCATAAATCGCCAAGACGAATAAAATGACAAAGAAAATTTTCAAATTTGGTCATTGTTTTGGGTTATTGAAAAGAAAAAACATGAATCAGGGGTTCGTTTTAATAACCAAAAACAAATTTGAACATCTTTGTGTCATTTTAATCATCTTGGCGAGTTATAAAAAAAGCTGAGTTTCTTTGAAAAATAAAAAGGAAAACAGTTTAAAACAATGAGACGCAAGCGTGATTCGAATTTTGAGTGTTAGTGTCTAAGTGACCAATTTCACTGTGCTATAGCTCGTTTCAGCAGTCAAGCAAAAAAAGTTTGTTACAGCATAGTCAAGAGGATAGGACGCTAGGTTCGATTTTCCACCGGGAAACCGGCTGTATAGGGGTTTTTCTAGACGGGAAACTGATTGCGCGCATTCTCAAATCATGAAAACGCTTTCTTGGCCCTGATTCAAGGAAGGAATCGGTGTATTGAAGCGAAAATCAAACATTTCGGATTTTTATGAGAAAACCGTCGATTCTTAGGTTTTTCTAGGCGGAGAATCGATTGCGCACATTTCCGAAGCATGAAAACGCTTCCTTGACCATGTTTCAAGAACTGTAAATGCTACTTTTAGCGAAAAAAACAAAAATTCAAGATAAATGATACGAAAAAATCGAAGATTTTAAATAAAATCACTAAAGGAAGCATTTACAGTTCTTGAAACATACTCAAGGAAGCGTTTTCATGCTTCGGAAATGTGCGCAATCGATTCTCCGCCTAGAAAAACCTAAGAATCGACGGTTTTCTCATAAAAATCCGAAATATTTGATTTTCGCTTCAATACACCGATTCCTTCCCTGAATCAGGATCAAGGAAGCGTTTTTATGATTTTGGAGTGCGCGCAATCGATTTCCCGTCTAGAAAAACCCCTATACAGCCGGTTTCCCGGTGGAAAATCGAACTTTTTTCGATTTTCGCTTCAATACACCCACCCCATTCCCTATAAACGTGTAATCAGGGTCAAGGAAGCGTTTTCATGCTTCGGGAATGCGCGGAATCGATTTCTCGCTTAAAATTACCCCAGGAAAGTCATCTTTTTGAAAAAATTTTGAAAAAAATTTTTTCATGGAATCGGCTAGGAATGTCTGTCCCCCTTTAAGTAATAAGGCGGTGATTCCAAGAGACTAACTGGCGATTTTCTTTTTGTTTTCATTGAATAAGTTTTTTTAAATTTGATTTATAGTTTGAAAACAAAAATATAATTATATTATATTTTGAAATCAAACTATAATATAATATTTTATAGTTATATTTTAAATTTATAGAATACAACACTGGTTGTGATCTTCCTTCCCACTCCGTCGATACTTGATCCTGTTTACGTGCCTGCTAAATCTTATCCACATGGATATATATAGATGATAATCATGTATAATTATTGCGTTTAAAAAAATTAAAAATTTTACTCAAAACTTAGACAGCAAAACATATTAGAAGAAAAAAAATAATTCAAGATTTAGAGTAATTCCATATTATGAGTGTACTTGTCACATGAGTAATTGTTTAAAAAACACAACTGAAAACGCCCAGAGACGATAAAACCCCGATTACAAAGTCGACAATTGCTCTGAGAGTAATCATTGATTATGTTGAAGCTAAAAAAGATCTGTCAGCTGTGACTCATCAAATTCTTAGAGAATACTCTTGAATTTCTTTTCAAGTCACACGGTGTTTACTGCGTTAAAATGTTTTGTATTGAGTTGTTCCATAAGTAATTGCCGCTCAAAAAATATATCGAAAATTGGCATTTTTCGCCCGTTTTAAATGAATTTTTTCAGTAGTAAGCAAGAACGTATGACGAATACGATTCAATCAGTCTTTTTGAGCGTAACTTATGTTTTCGTGCCAACTTTTTTTTTAAATTGGGCTCTCAAAGATGTATCCTTATTTTAAACTATTGATATTTGGCTATATAAGTCGATTTTTGACGAAATTTTCGACCCTTCTAGGGTTTTTCTATGCGTTGAACACGAATTTGCCGTTATTTCTTGCCCTAGACATCGGGAATATGGCCAAACAATGGCTTACAAAGAGGTACCACATACGAGGTAAAAAACCCCTTTTTGGGATTTTAACCTCAATGGGGTACCTTCCCGTGGTCGAAATCAAAAAATTCCTTCGGATTCGAGTTCTCTATGCCGATCCCCCCAGAACAAAAAATCAGCCAAATTGGAAAACTTTTTGAAAAATCGAAATTTTGACCCCAAGGGGTTGTATTATACAAGGGTTTTTCGATAAGGAGAACTCGAATTTGAAGAAATTTTTTGAATTTAATACGGGAAAGATGAGAAAGTCGATCGATGTGAAATGTCGTTTGCGAAATGCATTATACGTTTATAGTAGAAGGATTTTTTAGAGGTTTTTACTTAATCGAGTCTATTCATGTTTTGCCAGCCAACTATTATGCCAATTGACAAAGAAAAAGGGTCAGTTTTAAATAATCCTGGTTTAAAGCCCCTTTTGATCGATAAAAATGGCCGAATTTTTACCACTGATGGCTGCTATTGTGATCAACTAAGCATTGGATATCATCCAAAAGAAGAGCTTTTTCCAGTACTTGGTAAGATTTGAATTTTTTAAATTGTTATAATACACTAGATACAGCGAATATATTGAGGCAGTCTGATGAGTACCCCCGTCTCCTTCCATCTCAATGACACACGTATACAAATCCCCCCTCCCCAATTGGGGGAAGGGGGGGGGGCATCCAGAGTCCGAAAGCTAGGATCTCAAAAAATTGTTTCAAAGATTAAAATAAAAAATCTTATTTGATAACCTTGGTGTTCTGGATGTTGGAATAATAGGTCAAACACCAAAAAGTTGATTACGTAATATCTGAATGACCCCTATTCAGGACACCAAGGTTTTCAAATAAGATTTTTTTATTTTAATCTTTGAAAAACAATTTTTGGGATCCTAGATTTCGGAATGCGGAGCATCAAACAGCTCGCAAAAAGTCTATTGAGCAAAAAGATTGATCCCGAGTGAAAATGCGTGAGCTTAATTTTTTTGAAAACAAAGACCACCACTTTGTAACTGTATTCTACATTTTAAAATATAGGACAGTTCACTTCACGTGTTCGATTTATGAACAAAGATCAATATGTACGCGACAGAAACAAGCGTTGGTCAATCACTATTGGTTTATTAGTTTTTTTTATTGTTTTTTATGGATTACTTTTTTATTTTACCAATGAATATTAGCATGAGACTTTATTTTTTAAAATTTTTACGGTGGCATAAGTTTGTTTTGTATACTCTTTGCCTTCTTCCTAAAAACTACTTTTTTGGGTTTGCACATTTATACTTTTTTTAAAGTTTTGTTGACTAAAAATGTGAGATATAAGGATGTTTGTTTATTTTCAAATAAAAATTAAAAACATAGCATTTATTTTCTTGTCATTGATAAACACTAACAATAGAGAATATATATTTCCAAAGTATATACACCATAGATGAACAAGGAGGACTGTCTTCTATTTTGTCGTAGAGGCCAAAATTTAAAACATGTTGTATTTTAGCGCGGAACATCAAAATACAGTCAACCCTCGATATAATAACCCCTTGACTAGAGTTGACTAGAGAAATTTTAACAACTGACTAGTGTAACTTTTTTCAAGATAACCTGTTGACTAGTTTGATTTGTTTAAATATCAATATTTTAGCTTCATAAAAAACAAACTAGTCAGGTTATCTTAAAAAAAGTTACTCCCCTCCCCCTGTCATGGATTAGCCATCCTTGTCGTAAAATTCTGGCTACGTCTATACGCCCTATTGCCATTTTTTCAAATTTTTGTCAGCAAAATTGGTTTAAAAAACCTGGAAAAAATTTAAAAAATTGATATTTTTGACAAAAATTCAAACAATTTAAAATCATAGGAGGATCCTTTTGTATTTTTCGACCTTCGGCCGATTTTAATGGAGTGATAATTCCAGTTTATTCATCCAACTCCTCTACTGCTGTACAAAAAAAGAAAATAATAAGTTTAATTATTTTTTAATCACATTCCAAAGAAATTCCTTAATTCCTTTTATAGATAGCTTTTTGAGTGCTTGTTCTTGTTGTTGCAGCTCTATACCTAATCTATTCGATGCTGTTCTTTGAGAAATCATTTGGCTATGACTACTGTTTGAAGTCATGTTTAAAAACATATTGCTTGCCAACGCATCAACTGCCGATATCCTAAAATTTACAATTAAATTATAGTCCGTTCCATAACAAATTTAAGTTTTGGAGGAACATAGTCAAGTGGTTAGAATGCCAGATTCTTGCGCGGAAGGAAGAGAGTTCAATCCCCGGTGGTTGAAATTTTGTATAGAAAAAAGTGGTCAAAGCAAGCCCCGCTAAAACTACATGAAGAGTTTTTCCAGTTTGTTTTCCGACATATTTTCGAGTTTGATGTTTGTAGGACCAAGAAAGGTTCTAGCGTTTCAGTGAGAGGGGGCACTGGGTAAAAATCTCATTTCCTTTGAATTTTAGGCATACACAATAATGGAATAATCGTTCAAACAACACAAAAACGGGGTGACAAAAACGAGACGACAAGAACGAGACGATTTCATATATCGGCTCCTACAAGGAATTTCGATATGGTGTCAAAGACTTTTTTACTCAGGATAAAAAGTTGAGAAGTCTTTTACACTATCTAAAAATTCCTTATAGATATTGAGATCTGAAACAAATCATCCCGTTCTTGTTGTTTCGTTCGATCGCCCCGGTCTTGTCGTCCATTTTTTGTGTCCCATTCTTGTTCGTCTCGTCGATTCGTCCCGTTATTGTCTATGCCGAATTTTGACCAAAAATGCCATTTTTCTTAAGAAATTTTCGGTTTTTCAGGCATGCTCCCTGCCCTTCCTGGATCCACTGTTGAGATATTTCTACCTGTGATATTATTTTTTTGTTTAATACTTTCATCTGTATAGGGTGAAACAAAAGTCAAAATCGAAAATAATGATTAGCAAACTTTTTTCATATATATATATAGTTTTGAGGAGTTGCGAACAACTTTTTTTGTTTTCAAAAAATCAAAATTCCGACATTCGATGATCGAACCCACTCCTTTCAATGCGGGCATCTGGTGTCCCACTTGTCCATGGGTCTGCAAAAATTTTAAAATTGGAGAAAACTAGTTAAAAATGAATTTTCATTTCCTTAGGAAAATATAAAAACCTGTTTTCAAATTCAAACAGCAACCAATTTTGTACCAAACTAATAAAGAACTAACCGTTGATCCGGTTCTATCACTAAAATTTTGTCTAACAATAATATTGTATCCAGCGATGGAGTTACATAAACTGTGTTTATATATGACTTAAAAAATTGGCGAAAATATTTTCCAGGGTCTTGAAAAATGGAAGTGAAGTCTTGCCGAGAAAATTTGGGTAATCTTGAAACTTTTTGTTGCAACGATGGATAAGAAACTTTTTGAAGATAGCTATCATTTGGAGTACTACAAAGATGGAAAATCCGCTCAATATGTACTATAGTCCTGTTGATTTTGTTTTCAATCTTTCGAATTTCATTAAATTCTGTGTCGTCTTAATTTTTCATAATAAAAAAATGAAAAATTTAATCAAAATTTACCATTTTCTTCACCCATATAAAACAATGGATGATACAGGTAAAGTTCAGCAATAATACATCCAACTGACCAAATATCGGCTAAATTTAATTTTTATAAATAAGAACGAGGAGACCGAGTATTTATGGTGTATATGGCTCTCTTTTCTCCGAGTTGCTCATTATGAGTGTAGCCTTCAGCCCATAGGTGCCAAAAATGAGATTTTTTTTATTATCAAAAATTCAAATCTTTTGCAAAATCGAATTATAATACTACTCTATATATTTTTTTTGAAAAAAATTTCCCTTTTTTATGACTACACTTCAATACTATCTTCTCGTTTCGGGAGGCCTGGTTACGTTACTGCCGGCCCGGTCCATTTTTAGAGCCGTAAAATCCGCCTCCTCGGCACATAGGCCGGGGCTGGCCAATGACACATCACAGTTGCACAGACCCGATCGAAAATATTTATTTTTATGACCCCCCCCCCCCCCCGCAGATTGGCGACTTTTTTTAAAGTTTTTAATTACTATCATTTAGTGCAAGTAGAGGGACTATTCAAGAAATGGGGTAGGTCATCGGTCCCCGGCGCCGAAGTCGGCCCGGGGACCGATGACCTACCCCCCCCCCCCCCCCCCCCCGAATGCACTCCAAAGCAAAAAATGATCGACCAAACGTTAACTTTGAACTTTCCGAAAGCACAAATTTGTCAAAGCGATCTGGTTCTTTAAGAAAGCGAAGAACTTATAGAAGAATTGATTTAACTCAAATGTACCTGCACTTTTATAGTTTCCATAATGTTTTTCTGGGTTTAAAAGGCATAAAATTTCTGGGGGACGATACAAATGAGTAATCACATAACTAGTCATTTCATTTGCCATATGCCGAGCAAATCCTAGATCGAGAATCTAAAAATATAATAGTCATTTTTATTTGAGGGTATCGGGATTAAAAGTTTTTAGGACTCCTCAAAAAGCGCTAAAAAAGCCAGTCGATTCAATTGGGATCTTCTGATTCTATTTTCTTCATTTTTTCTCTTCTAAATCATTAGGGAGAAAATGGATTCAGAAGAGAAAAAATGGAGAAAATTGAATCAGAAGATCTCAATGGAGTCTGGCTTTTTGAAGCGTTTTTTAAGGCAGTCTAAAAAACTTTTAATTCCGACGCCCTTATATACAGTCTAACCTCGATAATACGTCACCCAGATAAGATGTCACCCCGATGATACGTCACCAAAATTTTGGTCCCGGTGAACAATTTTTGGTGTAAAAGCACCTCGATAAGACACCACCTTGGAACCGGTCCCCAGGGGTGGAATCTTGTAAGGGTGGGGGACTTTTGCGCCCTCGCATATACGCAACGGCACTTGCGCACCCGACTTTTGAGCACTTAATTTTTGCATCCCGACATTTGCGCCCCTACAAATGCGCGCTAATAATTGCGCCCCGACATTTGCGTCCCAACATTTGCGCACCTGACTTGTGCGCACTTTTCCGTTTTTAAAATTGTCGACCTTTTTTGAAAGATATCTTACAAGTCGGGGCGCAATTATTAGCGCGCATATGTCAGGACGCAAATGTGAAAGTGCAAATGCAGGTGCGCATATGTGAAAGCGCAAAAGTCCTTCATTCTCTTATCGAGGTTCGATTGTAGTAATGTTTTAATTCTCAATAAGTTCTTGTTAGTGTAATTAGAGCAACTCATACTTTAATTTTATTGTTTTCATTTATAGCAATATTTTCAAGTTTTAGATCTCTATGCACTATTTCTTTACTATGAAGATACTTGAAAAAACGTTGATTTTATTCATACAGCTATAAAGAACATACCTCTAAGCCTTTAAATAATTGGAAACTTATGTCAATTATTTCGTTTTCATTGAATTTATGTCCTCTGCTCCTTCTATGAAAGAGAGATTCGCCTGCAAATTCCATCACAATATATCTAAACACGATTTATACGACATTTGACTTGAATCTTACACATTATCGAACTCTTCTGGCCCACCATCCGGCGTGTACACTTCAACTATCTTGGGAAAATTTTCATGCTTCAAACTTCGTAAAATTTGAATTTCACGTACCAATAGCGTCGAATGCACTGCATTGTCAAATGGCGATATTATTTTTTTAATTACAACTTTTGTGCCCGCCTTTTCTCCACTTTTAATTACAGTTTGACTAAAAATAAAAATATTATTTAATCAGCAAAATACATTGCTTACACTACAATCCCATATCTTCCTGTATCAATCTGCTTTAAATTTTTATAATCATAGTAAACGGGCACTCTAAAAGAAACTGGAGCTGCTCTGGCATTCAACCTCAATTCACGATAAACTTTCAATGACTTTTTGTTTGGCATTTTAGACACTAAAAACTTTAGATACTAAAAAGCCTATAGTGCTGAAAAAAGGCCGCGTTGAAAACGGATTCATAGAAAAAGATTTGATTCAAACATCATTTATTGAGAAGTTCTGACCGAATAAACTTTATTAGAACGAATGCAATTTAACACAAATTAAAATCACTTATATACGATTTTACACAATAAGCTGAATTGGGAGAGATTTAGCGATTTTTTTACATATCCAGTATGCTCTAAGTTGAAAAAAGTTGATTATCGACACGAAAACATGCTCTATTTAAAAAGTTAACTCTACCGTCTTCTTCCTGAGTATTGTTTACTATCTCTTGAAAAAAACTTCATCGAGAGTGGTTTTCCCTAGCAAAATAAAACACGGCGCGTCGATTTACTACTAGATCTGATATATATTTAAAGGACTCGATTTTTACGCCAGGATCTTGAAAATTTGTGATCCTGAGTCCCCTGAAGTTGAAAAAACGAAAAGAATTTTAAAAAAATTAAAGTTCTCTCTTATATATTCACATGAGGAAATGCCAAAACATATTATATGTGAAAATAAAAAATGCCCAGGGATGATAAGAAGAAAGTCGACAATTGTTCTATTGGAATCGAAGATGACGTAGGAAGCTAAAAAGTTGGCAGCTGCGATACATTAAATCCTAGTGAATAATGTTAAATTACTTTTCAAGACACAATACAAGTCGACAATTGTTCTGTTGATTTTGCGTACGTAAAAAATCGATTTATTTTCTATGAAAATGAAAAAGTTTAAGGGGAATATTTTATTTTTTTAAAATTATTTTTTAATTTTTTATTTAAGATTTATGTAATGAACATTGAGAACTTATTAGAAGAAGCTGAGCTTGACGAAAAATGGGATAGAGAATGCCCAGAGTTTCCGGATAAGATATTTAGCTATCAGAATTGGAAATTTAAGAAGATTGGTCATATTAGGGAAGCAGATCATGTTTCAAAAATTCGTTATAAACCTAGTCTTCTACCTAGTCTTCCAAACTGTTATAGCCCAGAAGATAATTCAACAAAAATCTATATTTCAGTCAAAAAATTAAGGCTACCAACAGGTTCACGCCAAGCGAGAAATATTTTATATGAAATCAAATCACTCATGATGCTGGAGGAAAGGAATATGAATGAACAAAGAGAGATTAATATTATTAAATTATTTGGGTATAGGAAGGAAGATGAATGTTACCAATTGTATATGGAATGGATGGATTTTTCTTTGAAAGACTTATATAAGGAAGGCATAAAACTGATGCTATGTAGAAGAACTTTTACTGATGAAATAAGGAGCAAGCTAAATACACTTATAGGTAATTAAAAGGGTCCTATTTTTTGGCATCAAAAATATTTTTTTGGCACCAATATTCTAGATTCGGATTCTGATCCGAAAAAAAATAAATTCTGATTCTCAATCTAGATTCTGAATTCGGATTCAGAATCCGGAATCCAGATTGAGAATCAGAATCCGGAATTCAGATTCTGAATCCAAAATCCGNGAAAAAAAATAAATTCTGATTCTCAATCTAGATTCTGAATTCGGATTCAGAATCCGGAATCCAGATTGAGAATCAGAATCCGGAATTCAGATTCTGAATCCAAAATCCGTATTCACAATCCGAATCCAGAATATTGGTGCCAAAAAAAATATTTGAGAAAATAGGGCTAATGAGAAAAGGAAAAATGCTATAAACTAGCTGGAAAAGTTGCAGTCAGGTTTTTTCGGCTAATAATATAATGTTTTAGGATATATCACTGTCGAGATTATCGATGCTTTATGTGAGCTTGTTACTTTTGAAAGGCCAATTATACATCGTGACGTGAAGCCTGAAAACATTCTTTTGAGCTATACTGGAAATGTTAAATTAGCGGATTTTGGTGAAGCTCGCTTCGAAAATACTAGAACTACTGGTGGTACGCCTAGATATCGACCTCCCGAAGCATTTAGGATGCGTGATATTGGTGAAGATGATCTCCGGAAGTATGATGTATTTAGCCTAGGTGTCGTAGTTCTAGAATATTTCTGCGGAATGCATCCATATGATTATATTCGTAATTATTTAAATTATTAAAAGTTATTAATATGGTGCCCAAAAAAGGACAATTTGGCGATTTTTTCAAAAATTTTACCAAAATAACCCTATAGAGAGTTTTTCTATACGAAAAATCGTTTTCGAGCGTTGTTGGACCTTGAAAACGCTTCCCTGGTTTGGTTCAGGGAAGAGTTATGGGTATTAAAGCTAAAATTGTCTAATACGTGGTCAGGAAAGCGTTTTCAAAGTCCGATAACGCGCGCAATCGATTATAGAGCATATGTAAAGGTTCATAGCGCATCAAATGGGCTTCACCTACCTATGCTCTATGAATATTTAAATTTCCGATCGATGCGCGATACATGGCTTAGGAGTCTCCCTCCCCTTGTGCATGTATGGTCTCTGCGGGGTCGGCCTATTTTTTAGCGAAATTTGCCATAATTTATATATATTCAGTTTTGAAAAAATCTAGCAAATTTGCCCTTTTTTGGGCACCCTGTGCATAAATTTAAAATTTTTAGTGGGAAACTCTCAATCGCGATACCTTAATGATGCCGTACTTGCTGAAGAAGGAGAGTTGACTAAATGGTCCGATGAAGATTCAGTTTTTACAGAAAACAGATTAATTGAAGATAATAATTTTCGAGAATTTTTATCTTTTTCATTAAGATTTATTGAAACGAGAGCCACTCCTTTAGAATTACAACAAACTAATTTTTATACCGTTTATAAAGTACCAAATTCGCGTACAGGTGTAGCCACGATTTTAAAAGAACTTGAAGTATTCTTTCGTTTTATAATAATTTTTAAATTATTTTTATAGATTTATCCAGAACCTGTTATTATGTAAGTTTAGTCGCTTTATCAAACGAAAAAATATGGTAATTTTGAATTATCCCTGCCTCGAAAGAGGCTTATTTAAACAGAGATCCAACATTTGAAAGAAAGAAAATGATTCATTCAGAAATTCTTAAGCTATTGTTTAGTTCTCAGCGTCAATCAACAAAACCTTTACCTTTCCTTGTATTTGGATTTGTTCTAATGGCTATAGTTTTGTTCATATTGACAGCGATTTTTCTGTATATACCTCCGATAACGGAATGTGAAAATATTGGTGGCACATGCTTGAATAATGAAACTGGATGTGAAGGAGCTGACAGAATGATAATGCCTTTTTCTTGTTCCTCTAAACAACCGAATGCCAAGTAAATTGAAATGCTTACAGGGTGGCCCACAATAACTGGACACCAACGTTATATCGAAGAATTTGTTGAATATTTATCTGTAAATCATCCTTATGGGTAGAGACCGCTAACGCCTATTAAAAACCGTCCGTTCGGGTTCAACAAAAAAATCGTATACCCCTCATTTTTAGAGTTTCTACATAGATTGGAGAATTAATGAACGGGACTCTACACCTGACATATCTATTGTTGAAGGGAAAAATGCTTTTTGGAGAGGATTTTTTGCTACTAGGGATTTGAAATAGACAAAATTTTGATTTTTTTCTTAATTTTGGTCGAAATTAAAAGATTTTGTATACTTTGAAACGGTTGGCGGTCTCTATCTATGAGTAGTAATTTTATGCTGTGAATCGATTTCGCGAATTTTCGAAGCATCAAAACTTTAATCTGACCCTGATTCAAAAAAACATTTTCGCTTCGATACATAATCTTCCCTTATTAGATTCAAAATTTTGAGCATGAGCTTATTGAAAATAAGATCACTTGAATAAGGGCAGGGAAGCGTTTCAGGAAAGTGATGTATTAAAGCGAAAATTGCCTAAATCAGAGTCAGATAAAACTTTTAATGTTTCGAAAATCTATTCTCCCGCATGAAATTATCCCCAAACAGATGATTTTCAGATAATTGTTGCGGTTAGTAGTACTTCAAGGTCGAAATTAGCGACAGATCAAATAGTGACCATCATGGTGCAGTGGTCCGATGCTCTGCCAAGGAGTAAGGGATCACCAGCACTATATAGTAAGGATCCTATCGTCCACAGATTTTGCCGAACCAGTTATCGATCGGGGATCACAATAATATTCAACAAATTTTTTGACATATAGTCTTTCCGCCCATAAAATTTTTTAAAAAAGTCCGCATGCGATGGACAAGTGGATAAAGAAACCGATCTGGGAAGCTCTTTAGGCCAATTTAGGCGCAGGTTCGATCTCCAGTAAGTAAAACTTTTGGTTAAAAATTTTTTCTCTCTACAGATCATATATTGAAAATCAAAAGTTTTATCCGCCGGGAATCGAACATGCGAGCTCAACGCTTCTTAATTTACATGATCGGAAGGGCGGCTTCCTTATCCACTTGGCCATCGCATGCGGACTTTTTTTTAACTTAACGGCGATTCGGACTACAACGATGGTGTCAAATTTTTTGGTCGACCCTATATAATCAAAAAGGTTCAAAATTAAGGTGTTGTGTTGATGCAAAAGAGAAGGCTAAAATTGATAGTCAAAAATGGCAAAATAATTGTAGTTGTGAACGTGATAAAATATCAGAAAATAGTGTTTGTATTGATGAAGTACCACCTGGAACTAAAAAGTATGTATTACTAACATTATAGATACTTCAACTAAACGAGGGCATTTTTGTTGCAAAAAGGGGCAACAAGATAGGGTGATCGAATGCATTTTTAAGAATGCTTGAAGAATATAATGAAGATGGTTGCAAATTGATTGCTTGCATGGCTGCACAAGAACCAAAATGGTTGCATTTGCAACTAAATGGTTGCAATTCGGTCACTCTACAACAAGAGGCAGTCATTTTTTCATCTTAAAAATGCAAAAAAGCTTATTTTTTACTTTTCCCAAAACCTAATAATTTCATTTTATTAGATTAGAAGAAGAGCTAAATGCAAATTTTCTATATCTGATTAGAACTATTTCAAATTTTAATGTTTGTGAATCAGAATCACCTCAATTTAATGCAAAGCGAGCCATCGGCATCCATATAAGTTCTCGCTTGGAAACGGAGAAAAAAAGAGCTGTAGAAAAATTTGTAACTTTTTATTTAATTATTAATAATATGTAAAATATTCAGATTTATTCTTATCTTTTTTACATTGTTACCGAAAAAACTCCTTGCAGCACTGGTATTGAAGAAATTATTCATTGGGAAATTAACGAACACAATAAACCGAAGCATAGATGGTATGCAAATCTTACAACACCAGAAACCATACTTGGCCATCCATACACTTCTCATATTACTATCATATTGAATTCATGTGGCTCGGAGAATTGGGGGTCTGCAGATATCGGCCCACTTTAGCTCGTAGCAGAAGCGTGTTTAGGATTATTTTTGTTTTGGTGGCCGCCTAAGTAAAAACCTCATTTTCTGTGAAATTTATCGAATTTTGGCCAAAAATTCCATTTTTCTTAAGAAATTTTCGGTTTGGGGTGGCATGACCCCTACCCCCGCTGGACACGCCACTGCTCGGAGCCTCAATTACTCGAAATCACATTGTCTACTGCGAAAAATCGCTTAACATTATGATTTTTCACCAAAAAATGTCCAGAATTTGTCTTTTTTTCAACAAAAATCCTAATTTTCTGAGCAAATCTCCAATTTTGACTTTGATACATTTTTTAATCTCCAATTATGTTATATAAAATTTCACGCAGCTGCGTGAAACTGTTTGATTTTTATACTACTGTTGTATCACACCGTCGATGCACACAAAATTTGATAATTTCTTTTTTACTTTTTTTTATAAGAGGATTAATAAAGAACTTTATAATTTAAAAAAAGAAAAATATATGGTGTAGCCAATCCTGAAAATCAGCTGATTCTGATTTGGCTAGCCGATCCTGAAATATCCTGGGAAAAGTGTGATGAAAATAACTATACCAAAAGTTTGGCATAGTGATGTTTACTATAAACAGAGTGCGTATAATGATAATCACTATACCTCATTTTTGGGACACTGAAAATCACTATAACCCATCTTTGGTATCGTATTTTCACTATACCACACTTCTTCTCAGGATGTTTCAGGGGCGCACCGACACGTAAGGATTAACATTTGAGGACCGACATTTGAGAACCCGACATTCGAGGACCCGACATTTGAGGACCAACATTTGAGGACCTGACATATGAGGATTATTCTGAGATTTTTCCAAAGGTCGGTCCTCAAATGTCGGTCTCCGAATGTTAATCCTTACGTGTCAGTACGCTGTTTCAGGATTGGCTAGCCAAATCAGAATCAGCTGATTTTCAGAATCGGCTACAACATATATACAAAAATTATTTATTATAAGAGTTAAACACTAAATATTACTTTTTGGTTGAACTACTGGTGATGGAATACGAGGGTTTATAGAATTTGACCGTACTTTTATAGTTTTATAATTTATCAGTCTCTTTGCTTCGTTCTTTAGCTCATTATGTAAAGTTAAATAGACGATGCTATTAGTAAAACCAGCACATAACAAACAGAAGCTATAAAATGGTCCAAGTTGACGAAATATCATAATTCCACATCCTGTCAATATACCCATCACAGCACTAGGTAACATCAAAAAGATTGTAGAGTTTAGAAGGACACCCATGGAAAGGCGATTTGCCTAAAATAAAAATAATTTCAAATTTAATAGGGTAGTAAAAAACGGGAATTTTATCACTTTTCAAGTAAATTTTTGGGCAGTATCACTTTTCGTACAATTGTTTTTCGTATGGACTTTTCGTACAAGTACTTTTCGTACAATTATTTTTCGCACGGTACTTTTCGTACAGGTACTTTTCTGATTCAGAGTCAGGAAAGCTTTTTCTTATTTTTTTTAGCTCCTTACCTGATCCAATTTTTTATCATCTTCATTTTTGTTATGCAAATTTTTATTTTTCGCTTTTAGACGAGCCAGTTCATAAGCAAAAAATATGGTTAATAAAATACCCATTGCACCAAGGATCTTAAAATTATAAACAAAATATCCACTTTTTTCAATATCAAATTTTTTACCGTGTTACATACGCCCCAATAATACTTAAATTCATCAGAAGTAAAACATCCAGCCGCTGCACATTGATCATTAGGTTTAAAATTCTTTATAATTTGTGTCAATATGATTTCGATAAAACAATCTATGACGCCCCAAATTATACCACTATAGAAAAAAATTCGTTTATGTAGGATTTCGTTTTTATTTCGATAATAAACAGGGAATTTAACTGCCTAAAAATTGATTAAAAATCTGATCACAACAGGACTGCTAGATTTTAAATAACTGCCATTATCAGCTTTATGGGGATAGTTCTGCAGTGTTTGCTCGTTTATTTAACATTCAATGGCGCAAACCATACATGGGCGGGGGGGGGGAGAGTACTGTACCCTCCTAATTCGTCGTATCGGGGGATAAATTAATGGACCAATTCGTATTTTGACGGCGAATACGTCCAAAACATATATACGAATTCGTATTTGACTACGATTTCGTATTTCCAATTCGTATACGAATTCGTATTTCGACTTTTTCGCCTGTCGACGTTTTCCTTGGTCGACAGTAACCTTTGGAACCAATTCGTATTTTGCGCCCAGTACCCCTTGCTTGCCCATGTATGGCGCAAACAGTCATAACTCGATGGTTAAGTTCTTGTGCATGTTATAGCGCATCGTTTGTGCTTTAAAATGAGCCGTCGATCATAGATTTTGGATCTAAACCCATCGAGTTATGACTGTTTGCGCCAGTAACCGTTAAGTAACCGAACATACACTAGTTCTCTGGCTTCGGTTTAAATTAATCCTGAGATTGAAATGTCATTCCATTGGTAATCGAACCAGCACCTTCATTTTTGGTTCGATTACCACTAGTGTTGAGAGTTAACACGAAAACTTAAAAGCTAAAAATCATTTTTAGCTTTCAAGTTTAGCGTTTAAGCTAGCGTTCACTCTAGCATAAAGCACATGCGCTTACACTGAGTCTGTACATGAGCCTTTAGGAGTGAATGGGAAATTCAAAAAATAACCTGTAATCGATCAAGAGCTATATACATGGTTAGAACTAAATTTATTTTTATCTGAACTGTTAATGGCAAGTCGGAAACAACAGTAAAAACAGGGTTGTAATAAAATAAATTTCCAGGTACCCAATCATATATTAGGTATATGATATGTGGAAGATCTAAATTTTTTTTTCTCTTTAGCAAAACACAAGGTGTGCCAATTTTTTTTAAAATAATTTCCTTGATTACCAAATTTAAATTTTTTAAATTTTTAATTTTTGACATGAATCGGTTTCCTTTTTCCAAAATTAAAGTAATAAAAAGAATTAAAAAAACGAGGAAAAATATAAAAAATTAGGCGCAAATTCCAGCATCAAAAATTTGGGGAACATTGTGAGAGAGACAATTACCCAAAACAGCAAAAAGCCAATCGGTAATGGATAGCAAAAATATCAGCTTACAAGATTGATTCGTTCGTATACGTTTTGATCTAAATTTGTGATGCTACCATCAGGCTAAATATCATTCCGTGCATCTTCACTCGGCACACTTCCATTCTTTGTGCGCACCAATTTTCTTACTCGCACCTTTTTTTGGTGCGCCCAAAGTTTGAATTTTCATTTCTTTGAGCGCACCCAACAAATTTTTTCGATTTTATTGTAATTTTTCTAAGTGAAACATCTTTCCACGCACCAAAAAAATATCTTTGCGCGCACCCAAACAAGAATATTTTTAGGTACGCGCCATGAATCAAAAAATTGAAGAAAATGAATCCACTCTCCATATTTCCGCGCACCATCATTCCGTGCACTTTCATTGTTTGCGTGCAACTTTTTTGAATTGCCAACTTTTTTTGGTGCGCGAAAAGATCGACTTTCTGGTGCGCGCAATGAAACAAAAAATTTGTCTTTGCGCGCACCACCTTTATTTTCCGAGAAAAACAAAAAGTGCGTGCTAAGAATGAAAATTGGGTACGCGGAATGATGACTTCAAAATTATTTGCTTCTTTGAGAAAAAAGGTTACCTAATAAACAGAGTAATAACTAAGCTATTTCCTATTATTGATAAGCATTGTAAGCATAGAATAGCAATATTTATTCCCAAATAATATTCGTTGCTAAATGTTGGATCAATTGTTGTGGTTATTGTGGTAATATCCATTTATTTAAACAATTATTTCCTAAAAATATATAATAATAAATAATACTAGTTATTAGTTATATTATTAGTCAATAAAGTTCCTATGTCGACGCTCCTTCGACGCTACCTTTTTTCATTTCTCTCCCCTCGTTCCTCTCCCATCCCCTATCCCATCTCCCAGATCCCTTTCTCTAGGGAGAGGAGGCTTACGACCCCCCCCCCTCCCCTATTCTCAATGCCTATAGCCAAATATCAACATTTTACATCTTACATCATTGAGGTTACATCTTACATATTTGAAGGCTCAATTTTTTGAAAAAGTCTGGATATTGACACGAAAAAATGAATTATGCATAAAAGACTGATTGAATCGTAACATCATACACTCTTGCCTAATATTGAAAAAAATTTTCGTAAAAGGATTTCTAGAGCCATAGATTTAAAAATTTGTAAGCGTAGAAAAATTGAGGCAAAAACAAAATGACGCACCCGGGAATCGAACCCTCGACCTTCTGGCTGCTAGTCTAACGCGCTAACCACTACACCATCACCACATGGTGTAGTGGTAAGGTGAAGAAAATCGACGCTCCCTATAACTTTAGTTCTAGCGTCCCGGGTTTAAATCAATCGTTCCCGAAATCGTCCGTACAGACAGACATCACACGTTTATCGAGTTAGGATACGGACTATAAATTGATTTTCAACATTCAACACATCATGTCTAAGAAAATATATTGGACAATTAAATGAACACATTAATTATAGCCTTTGCCTTATTGCATTGAGCTTCGATGCTTTCGGGGCAATGTTTAAACTCCTTAAACATTACCCCGATAAATACAGGGTGGGCAAAAAACCGGATTTTTGCGATTTTTCGAGCAAATTTTCGCCGAAGCCATAATGATCCTAATTTACTCTTAACTCGAGTGCCGGTAGGCGCTCTGTCCTAGTTTATTATGTTAAATAAGCTATAGGACTAAGAACTGACTGAAAAAATTTCGAAAGGATTCAGCTACTTAGGGTGAGGTGAAGAGGCCAACTTTGAAATGATCAGGTGCGTTGGCAGGATTTAACAATGGGGGAAGGGGCTGAACTTTCAAAAGTCTGGAAATACGAAAAATCATAAGGAGGACCATTATGTAATCAAAAGTCCCCCTCTGTTGCGCCATAGGCGCGAAGAATTTTCTTCGCGCCTATCATCTTTTATATTTTTGCCCTTTGACATCTTCTTAAAGGGGGACAGACATTCCCAGCCGATTCCATGAAAAATTTTTTCAAAACTTTTTCAAAAAGATGACTTTCCTGGGGTAATTTTATGCGAGAAATCGATTCCGTGCATTCCCGAAGCGTGAAAACGCTTCCTTGACCCTGATTCGGACAGTTACGATTCAATTTTCGTAAATACAAACAACTTCATGTTTTTATTCATTATCATCATCACTATCAAAATGAAACAAATCTTCAAGTTTATCTATAACAATTTCAAGGTTTTCATCATAGTCTATTTCCTCATGATTTTCGTCTTTGGGATGCCCTGATCCGTGCTGTTGCTTGAGGTCAATTGCACTTCTTGCGATTTCTCTCTTCCATTGTTCATTAGCAGGCCCTTTTTTGAATTTAGTCACTCTTTCATTTTTGCTTTCGAAAAACTCTGATATACAATCGATACCCTTCTATCGCTACGCACTCAGCCATTCGATTTTTGTTATAGGCCATGACAGCCAGCATTGTTCTTCGAGCAAACCCTGTATTAGAGAAAAACTTGATATCTGACATCATACTAAGAACATGTTATTATGGAGATTTTTAAAAAAGGAAGAAAATATCGAGATCAAGGAAGCGTTTTCACGCTTCGGGAAAACGCGAAATCGATTTCTTGCATGAAATTACCCCAGGAAAGTCATCTTTTTGAAAAAGTTTTGAAAAAAAATTTTTCATGGAATCGGCTGGGAATGTCTATCCCCTTTAACAATGACATAACGTTTAGGTACATATTCATAAAGCTAATTGGCACATGTCAATAAATGACCTGTTTTAAATCTACACACTATATTCTAAATTGGGAATTTTTTCCATTAAGACGATGATTTTTATATGTAAACATATTTAATGGCATTGTTTATTGTCCATGCTAAGAAATTTCTAGTAATTTTAATGTGTTTTGAGCAAGCACTAAAACATAAATTTAAAAAAGGCATATCAACAAAGTACAAAAATTAGTAACAATAAAGTTTATCACAAAGGAGACTCAGGGGTAGCCCCATTCCGACCGTAGGCCGAAAAAACAAAGTGTTTTCTAATGTTTTTACGTTTTTAAATTTTTTGTGCAAAAATACCAAAAAAAGTGGCCAAAAAAACCGCACTTTTGTGATTTTTCGAGCAATTTTTTTAAATTTTTTTCAAAATGACCCTGTGGAGGGTTTTCTATGCGAGGAATCGTTTGCGCGCATTGAAAAATCGTCGAAACACTTCCTTAGCCATGAAATCGTTAAAAATTTGAAAAAAAATGAAAAATTCTTATTTTTTTAACGATTTCATAGTCAAGGAAGCGTTTTAAAGATTTTTCAATGCGCGTAAACGATTCCTCGCATAGAAACCCCCCCCCCCACAGGGTCATTTTGAAAAAAATTTTAAAAAATTTTTTTTGGCAAAAAATTGTTCGAAAAATCGCAAAAGTGCGGTTTTTTTGGCCACCCTGTATGAAAACTCCTAAGTAGACA
Source organism: Acrobeloides nanus (assembly GCA_900406225.1). Classification (NCBI taxonomy): domain Eukaryota; kingdom Metazoa; phylum Nematoda; class Chromadorea; order Rhabditida; family Cephalobidae; genus Acrobeloides; species Acrobeloides nanus. The sequence continues at coordinate 14,667 of OZJO01026491.1, read as the reverse complement.
AAATTAGCAAAATGTGCAGTATTTAAAAAGTTGAAAAGGTTAATAATGAGTATAGAGTCCCACTTGTTAGGATAAAATCGAAAAATAATAAAATGCAAAATTTTTTCATGTAATTTTATGGTTGGGGGGAGGGGGTTACGATTCGCTAAAATAAAAATTTCGACTTGGCGGGGGGGGGAGGGTAAATTACGTCCTTGGCCTCGAGAATGGATTTAGAGTCCGAGATGGTCGGGATCTGGGATGGGCAGACCTGAACACCTCCCCCAATCAAGGACGTATCTGGACCCACAGGCATGGGGCACCTCAATGGGTACTTTTCTGCTAAAACAAAAAAATTATATTTTTAAAGAAAGAAATTGAAAAAATAGGATATTTTTTATTAAAAAAATATGAAATTTTTGATAAAAAATGACATTTTTTCAAAAAAATTCAAAACATATGGGGGATCCTTATTTTTTCCGGCCTTCGGGCGGAATGGAGGGGGGGGGGTCCGCGGTACCCCCTACAACTACCTTTTCCCAACCCCCTCCCCCAAATTGGAGGCAGGAAGGGGGTCACCATGTACCGGTTTTGGAAGATGGTCGCGAGAAACGCGATCGATTTGTAATTTTTTGAGAGGTTGAACGCGCAAAAAAATGGAAATTTGACTGCGCACAAATTAAATTTGGGGGGGGGGGATATGGATACTTGTTCATGTGGGGACAGTATAGGTTTTGGAAAATTTTTCGGGACTAGATTCCAAAAATCCTGGGATTTTCGAGACGGGATCTAACACTACATATATGTACCAGTGGCCGAAAATAGGTTAAATTATAGCATCATGTTTCAAAGCAAATGAGGCAAAAGATTATAATTGCAGTGATCACTTAATATTTTAGCGTATTTCTTAGAAACATGATGTTCAGAAAAATGGAAATCATTTTACCGGCAGAATTTTTACAAGGTGGTGCAAAAAAACCGCAATTTTGAAATTTTTGAGGGCCATTTTTTCGAAATTTTTTTTTCTAAAAACATCATTTCTAGGGGTAAAAATAGCTGAAAAACACGATTCCGGCGTCAAAAAAATTTTTTGACCCATAAAAGCCCCTTAAAATAGCAAAAAACGGGATTTTGGCCCTCAAAAGTTTCAAAATTGCGGTTTTTTGCACCACCCTGTATAATTTAATTTGGATAGTACAAGTGTCTAGTGATCATAAACATGCTCTAATATCTAATTAATATCGTTGACAACCTTTGACTACTACAAGCTTGTTTGTTGAGCTTATTTTTTGCTTGACGTTATTGATTATCAAAAAACTAAATATTAACATTAAAGGACCAGTCCAGTAAGTTACAATCATATGAGAAAATGATATGAAAAGATCATGAAAAATAGAGCATTTTTTGTTTTTACGGCACGTTCTAATCGATTCTCTCGAAAACTACAAAGTTGTCGAGAGAATTGCGTTTGAAATTTTGAATTTGTTACAAGCTCTTCGTTGTAATACACAAACTTTTTTGAATTTTTTGTGCGGCAAAATCGATTTTTGCATCAATTTTTTAAATTTTCATAAATGAACATTGCAGCAATTTTATAGCTAAATGAGACAAACAGAATGACACCAAAATTATCCAATTTGAGCATTGTTTTGGGTTATTAAAACGAAAACCCTTATTTATGTTTTCTCTTCAATAACCTAAAACAATGTTCAAATTGGATAATTTTGGTGTCATTGTGTTCGTCTCGTTTAGCTATAAAAAATTACTACAATGTTCATTTATAAAATTTTAAAAATTGATGCAAAAATCGATTTTTCCGCAAAAAATTCAAAAAAGTTTGTGTATTACAACAAAGAGCTTGTAACAAATTCAAAATTTTAAACGCAATTATTTCGAAAACTACAATGATTCAGAACATGCCGCAAAAACAAAAAATGCTTCATTTTTCATGACCTTTTTAAATAAATCATCTTATGATTGTAACTGATTGGGCTGGTCCTTTAATACTTAGCATAAATTTTTAGTTCTCATTTTGGGAATTTTTGGAGCTCGGATTAAACCACACCGAGAACGTGGAAATATAGGAAATTTTTGAAAGGTAAAAGTTTTCGGACCCGATCGGAACTCGAACCTCTGGCTACCATCCAGGGCACTACCATTGTGCTACCGAGACCTACAACTGATGTCCGTTAATTGGAAAATACACCGCTAAGTATTTACCAAGTAACGAGCATCAGTTGTAGGTCTCGGTAGCACAATGGTAGTGCACTTGGACGGTAGCCAGGGGTTCGAGTCCCGATCGGGTCAGAAAACTTTTGCCTAATTTCAAAAATAAATTTGTAGGAAATAATTGTTTTTGATAAATGGATAATATCAATATTAACACTACAGTCAATTCCAAGTTTAGCAATGAATATTATTTGGGAATAAATATTGCTATTCTATGCTTACAATGCTTATCAATAATAGGAAATAGCTTAGTTATTACTCTGTTTATTAGGTAAGCTCATTTTTACACAAATTTACCGGGTGACAATAAAAACTGGAATTTGTCGCCTTTCAAAAATTTTAAAGTTTTTTTAAAACTAATTCTATGGGGTTGTTTATATATTACGTCATCAAAAATTTCACATTTTAGACCTCACAATCATCATCATGGGGCTTACCCCCCCCCCACATCATATCACACTTTACGACTTTTTTGAGGTTTATAGAAAAATTCAGAATCAAAGAAGCGGTTCGAGAATTTTCAATGCAATTGATCGTTTGCATAGAAAAATGCCTATAGGCAATTTTGGAGAAAATAGAAAAATTTGAAAAAAAAACTCGAAAGATCACACAAAAAACGCAAAATCTCGGTTTTTATGTATCCTGTAGCACATATGGGTGATCCCCCCCTCAATTGAGCGGGTGGTGTAACTCGTAACTCCGGAGGATAAGAGGAGGGTAACTTCGTCATCGAGGGAGGGAGGCCGTGCGAGGAGGTTTGCTCGAAAAATCGCAAAGATCAAATTTTTTTGCCACCTTTTATATAAAAGCAACATTTTTCTGGGTCCCATTTAAATAACTTTAACAATTTAGATCAAAACGTATACGAACGAATCAATCTTGTAGGTTGATCTTTTTACTATCAATTACAGATTGGCTTTTTGCTGTTCTAGGTAACTCGATCTACAATGACATAAAAAAATCAAAAAAATTATTTTACGAATTTAGATCTTCCACATATCATATACCTAGTATATTATTGGACTCCTGGAAATATATTTTATTACAATCCTGTTTTTACTGTTGTATCTGATTTGCCATTAACGGTTCAGATAAAAATAAATTTAATTCTAACTTTGTATATAGCTCTCGATCGATTACAGGTTATTTTTAAATTTTTCATCCACCCCTAAGTTTTAGCCTCATAGTCTAATGGTAAATTACTGACCTCACCAACCCAAGGTCCAGTTTGATTTCCTTTAAAGTGACATTTTCCTGACCATGATTCAATGAAAAGTTTGTTTTAACACACCTACCATCTCAGGAAAAATGAGTTTAAAATTTTTTCAAAAAATCACGCTATTAGGTGTTATTTTATGCGGGTAATGATTGCGCTTATTCCCGAATCCTGAACATGCTTCCCTGATTCTGATTTAAGGAAAAAATGACGACATTTGACTTAAAACTCTAATTTTCCATGGATCAGGGTCAGGAAAGCATTTCCAGGGGTCGGGAATGAGCAGAATCGATTCTCCCCATAAAATTACTCCTAGTAGCGTAATTTTTTGAAAAAATTTAAACTTATTTTCTCTAAGATGGTAGGTGCATTATTAATCAGTTTTTCCTGAATCAGAGTCAGGAAAAAATTTTTACGGTTTGGCAATGCGCACAATCGATTTTTCACACAGAAAAACCCCGTAGTAAAAAAATCAACTAATTTGGACTATTTTTTAAGAAAACGAGATAGGGTGGGATCGGTTAAGTTCCGTCCCCCTGTACTCCCCTGGTAGCCGGTATTTAGGATATCACTCTTCTTGTGGATCAGGTTTTTAATAAACTTTTTAGGCAATTAAATTCCCTGTTTATTATCGAAATAAAAATGAAATCCTCCATAAACGGATATTTTTCTATAGCAGCATAATTTGGGGATTCATAGATTGTGTTTTCGAAATCGTATTGACAAAAATTCAAACGAATTTTAAACTAAATGATCAATGTGCAGCTGCTGGATGTTTTACCTCGAATGATTTTAAATTTTATTGGGGAGCGTGTAATACGGTAAAAAATTTGATATTAAGAAAAGTGGATATTTAATGTAGAGCTGAGCGAAAAAGGATAGTTTATTCTTCAAAATTCATTTTTGGGACAAAAACGGTTCGGAATGAAATTCTTGAAATCTATAACTCGCGTGCATGAACAAGGTGGGGGAGGGGGAGCGTCCGGTGAGGGGGTCCCTCCCCAAATTTTCTAAAACTTACCTTGGTCCCTTTTGGTTTTTTTCGAAAGCTTTCCAACTTTTTGAAAAATCAAAAGGGGGGGGACCAAGGTGATTTTTTTCGATTTAAAAAATTTTTCAAAATCACCTTGATTCCCCCTTATGTTTTTATCGCGTCGACAGAAATTTTTTTTGAAAAATACAATGTTTAAGCTGAAAATGCTCCGAAGAATTTGATTTTCGACGAAAATTTTGTTGAAGTCCTATAACAAAAAAAGTCCAGCGCCGCAGGTAAAAAAAAATTTGGAAATGCTTATTTTTTAACTAAAAAGGCTCAGAAAATTTCGATTTTTGGTTTAAAAATGTCAAATTTGAGACAATTTTGGTAAAAACCTTTAGTTAAAGCAAAAGACCAGCGCCGCAGGCAAAAAATTTTTTTGAGAAACGCATGTTTTTAAGCTGAAAATGCTCAGAAAATGAATTTTTTATTCATTAAAAAATAGCCGATCTTGGGCATTTTTATTGAAAAAGTGAGGGAGTAGGGACCTCCTTACTCGACCTGCCCTCGTCCGTTCGAGTGAAGGGTTAGGGACCCCTAATTTTGGGGCGATGAGTGAGTGGATTAAGGGGAGGAGGCTCCCTCCTTGCTCACGTATGATAGCTCGGAACAAAAAGAAAATATTTTATCATAAAAATCGAAAAAAAGAAAATGGGTTTACTTTTTGCATTTTTTTCGAATTCCTAAGTATATTGTTTTTTTTAATGAATTTTGAAGAAAAAAGCATGTTTTTTCGCCCTGTTTTAATTTCATGCATAATTTTAAGGTCCTTGGTGCAATGGGTATTTTATTAACTATATTTTTTTCTTATGAACTGGCTCAGTTAAGAGCGAAAAATAAAAATTTGCTTAACAAAAATGAAGATGATAAAAAGTTGGATCAGGTAAGGGGTTAAAAAATATGAAAGCACGTTCCTATCTCTAAATCAGTAAAAAATAGGATTTGATAATTTTTTGTTGGTTTATGGACTGATTATGGACCAGAAAATTGATCCAAGATCTGAGAATGTGCGCAAACGATTCTTCGAAACATACAGGGTGTTATAAGTATTCCTAACGCTGAATTTTTCTCATAACTTTTTAAGGTTGCCTCCGTTTTTGCTCATTCTTTTTTTATTTTAATCCTGACAAAAAAGGCGATAGATTATTTTTTCATGAAAAATTTCAAAAAATTTATCGAAAAATTCCTATTGGGGGGGGGGAAGGGGAAAAAATCGATTTAAAAAATTTCAATTTGCATGATTTCGATATAGATCGATCGCCTTTTTTGTTAGGATTAAAATAAAAAAGAATTAGCAAAAAAGGAGACAACCTTTAAAAGTTATGATCAAAATAGAGAGCAGACACTCTCAACCCACGGACCACTCAACCCGGACAACTCAACCCACGGACAACTCAACCCAGGACAATTCAACCCATACAACTCAAACAAAAAATCTATAGGACTTTTCTTAGCCTTAGGCTTTAGTTTCTCTCCTTGTCTTGTATTCACCAGAAATGAGTTGAGTTGTCAGGGTTGAGTTGTTCGAGTTGAGTGGTCCGTGGGTTGAGTGGCCCTGGAGCCATCAAAATACAATGTTACGAATACTTTGAACCCCCTATATTATAAAGTCATTTTGGAAAAATATTATTTTTTGCCGAAAATTTACTCGAAAAAGCTATAAAATTATCTTTTTACCACCCTATAGAATTAGAAATTATTTTTATCTTAGGCAAATCGCCTTTCCATGGGTGTCCTTCTAAACTCTACAATCTTTTTGATGTTACCTAGTGCTGTGATAGGTATATTGACGGGATGTGGAATTATGATATTTCGACAACTTGGACCGTTTTATAGCTTCTGTTTGATATCTGCTGGATCTACTAACAGTATTTTATATTTAACTTTACATAGTGAACTAAAGAATGAAGCAAAGAAACTTATAAATTATAAAACCATAAAAGTTCAATCAAATTCTATAAACCCTCATACTCTGTCGACTCTAGTTCAATCGAAGAATAATATTACTACTATAAACGTGCAATCTGTGCAGACGATCTCTGGAAGATTTTCATAGAGAAGGCCGTTATGAAGAAAACTTTCTTATGGTTTTATAATGTTATAGAGATCCAATAAATCCCTAAAAGACGCACATGTCGATTTTTTGCTTCGATTCATAACAATTTTTTGATTAAAAAAATTCATATTTTTTTATATAAACCAGTTATTGTCTGACACACCAGAATAGATCAATTTTAAAGATAGAAATTATAGAATGATTTTTCACAAAAAATTTATGGAGGGGGGAGGCACTAGAACTAAAGTTGTAGGGGATGATGAGAGATGAAAAATAAAAAAATTCTCTATGTACCCCCTCAAAAAAGTTTCAAAAAATTTTTCTTTACACATGTATAAAATTTACACATATGTAAATTTTATACACATGTAAATTTCACAGGACATAACAGAGCAGAATATATCAGGGGCCGTGTTTTAAAGAACCAGTCCAGTAATTTACAACCATATGAAAAAATTATATATTTAGAAAGATCATGAGAAATGGAGCATTTTTTGTTTTTACGGCATGTTCTGAATCGTTATAGTTTTCGAGATAATTGCGTTTGAAATTTTGAATTTGTGTACAAGCTCTTCGCTGTAATACACAAACTTTTTTGAATTGTGTATTACAACGAAGAGCTTGTAACAAATTCAAAATTTCAAACGCGATTATCTCGAAAACTACGACGATTCAGAACATGCCGTAAAAACAAAAAATGCTTCATTTCTCATGATTTTCCGAATATATCATTTTTTCATATGATTGTAAATTACTGGACTGGTCCTTTAATAGAAAATAAAAATGGCAAAAAGAAAGTATCAGTGAATGGTTTATTCACCGACTCCTAGGTTACGAACCTAGTGCGCTTCCTCTGTGCCACACTGCTGAATAAATTTTTTTTCCAAATATGCCAAAAAAGTACAAGAATATGCGTCACACGTGACGTTTTAAAACGCGATCCATCAGTAATAGTAAAAAGATTCTGACATGTTTTTGCGTACCAGAAATAAGATTAAAAGTTGCCCTTTAGTCAAATGCTTATGGGCTAAGAGATCGAATGCACTTTTTTCAAATGAGGAAACATCACGACTGGTCAAGTTTTAATTTCGAGTATGAAGAAAATACCAGTATTGCATCCAATGGTTTTGTTCTATTATGTTTGATTTTTGTTCTGATTTTTATTATTTCGGGTGAGTATTTGAATATAGTCTGTAAATTAACAAAATCGTTTCAAAAGTTTGCTTTAAAAGGTGAATAACAAACCAAAAAGTGCAATAAAAAACCGGATTTTTCTAGAAATTTGTTTAAATAACCATATGGGGGCGATCACTAGCGTGCATTTTTGACTCATGAAAACGCTTTCCTTCCCTGAGCCCAAAAACATAAAAAAGCAACAATCCAGTTTTTAGACTGTTTCAGGGTCAGGGTGCATTTTCACGGCTCGAAAATGCTCGCAAACAATTTTTCGCATAGAAAAATCCCATAGGATTATTTTAGAAAAATTTAAAAAAATTTTTGGGGAAAATTTTCTAGAAAAATCATAAAATTCAGGATTTATTGTGGTACCTTATATAAGGGCGGCGGAATTAACAGACGATATCTCGAAAATTCGAACCTAAGTGCGCGTAGTGTTAAACGGTTCAAGCGAGCTCTAAGTTGAATTTATTAAGTGAGAATAACGGATGGGGAAGTTTTAAAAGTCATTTCGAGTCAAAACACGCGCCCCACAAAATTCAAAACCTTGTCTGAAGCTAAAAAACCCGATTTTACGTTGATTTTTGAATTTCCTAACCTGTCTAAAACACCCTATATAATTTTTTCGGCTAAAATTTCTATCTATCCGATGTATTTCAATATGAAGAAAGTTTCTATCAAAGTTTCGAAAAAATTTTTTTGATCCCTATAACTACGCCCACCGTGTAAAATGGCTCAAAAATCAAAGTTTCTCGGATTTTTTCGAAACTACGCTAGAAATGTTCTCCATCTTGAAATACATCGGTCAGATAGAAATTTTGGCTGAAAAAAATTATATAGGGTGTTTTAGACAGATTAGAAAATTCAAAAAATCAACGTAAAATCGGGTTTTTTAGCTTCAGACAAGGTTTTGAATTTTTAAGACACGAGTTTGACTCGAAATGACTTTTAAAAACTTTCCCGTGCGCTATTCTCACTTAATCAATTCAACTTGGAGCTCGCTCGAACCGTTTAACGCTAAAGCAGAACTTTCGAGATATCGCTTCTTAAAACTTTTTCAGGACGCCCGAAAATCCGTTGATTTTCAACCAGTCGAAAAAATCGAAAAAACTGGAAGCGCTAGAGGACCCAGCGGACTCATAGGCTCCAGAAGTACCACAATAAACTTTTTGGCGCTTCCAGTTATTTCGACTGGCTGAAAATCAACGGATTTTCTGGGGTCCCAAAAAAGATTTAATTCTGCTGCCCTTATATGCTAAATATTTTGAACTATGTTCCATTTTTAAATTTGATACAAACGGAAAATTCGAATTTTTAAGACAACGTTTTACAATTATTTAAAAAATTTTATTCTTAAATTTAGCGATAATAATTTTTTCACTCCAAGTAGCTCATTGGTGTTTGGAAGTATACATGAATTATAAAAGCGAAAAATCTAGTTCCCTTTATACTAATTCGACTGCTCAAATGATGATATAAATATTTATTATGACTAATAAAATTTTATATTTACATGTACAGTATGTCCCAAAAATTATTCCGGGGTTTTAAAAATTCGTCAAAAATCGAGTTTAATTTCAATTCAGTCGCTCGAGGGTTCATTCGATAACCCCTGCCATGGGATTTTTTGAGAGAAAAATTATTGAAAAAGTCTTCGATTTCTATTTTTTAGCTTAACAATACGAAAAATTGTGATTTTTTGACTCTAACACCCTTATACAGACATAGGCGGCGCTAAAAAATTTTTCGGAGGAAGCCAAAATATAAAACAATTTGTCGGCACGATGAGTAAAGTAACTAAAAAAGGTCGCCAACCTAAAAATTTTTAAAAACCGCATTTTCTCTTAATAGATTTTTTATTGAAAAAAGTTTGATTTTAAGGTTAAAATGACGTTTTTTAGTGAAAATTCGATAAATTTTTGTCTTTTTGGAGAAAAATCGTAATGGGGGTCATTAGGATTTTAAACAATTTTCTCAGCAATTTTTGGAAAAATACCAAGGGGAAATTTTTTTAAATTTCTGGGGGACATGATCCCCTGCTCCCTCTGCGTCGCCTATGTATACAGACCCATGAAATTTTGAAAGCGGTTTTTTACTTTCCTAAATTTTTCCGGCATAAAATTTTTGAACATATTGTATTCAATAAAATTTATACATAAGTTCTTGGTTCTAAATGGTAGCTAGCGCGGCTTCCTCTAGCCATTTGTTCATTGAAATAAAAGGGTATCAATAAATATTGAGAAGTTGAAGGTGTTGATGTATGCCTTCTAGATTCTTTTCTTGTTGTATCAATATTCATCATATTAGACTCTGGTGCGATTGAGCAATGAGTCTGTTCAGGGACCATTGAACGTCTTGAAGTCAAAGAAATCATTGAACGTCTTGCTGAAGATAGAGGTCTTCTTAATACCTCCAATAAATGACTGTCATCTTGATTGGCCGCTTCAGTTGCTTCATCCGATGATATTGATGAGTTTTCTTTTTCCGGCCATAACAATTCCGGGAAAATCATAGCCTGTGAAACGGTTAATGTCTCATTTATTGCACTGTCGGGTTCTCGACCATTAGCAAGTTCAAGTTCGACTCCAGCCACTTCGGCGCAACCAGCTGCAGCGGCAACAAGTTCTTGCAAAACAGGATTTGGTCTGGATTTACCAACATAGTGGTATAGCATTTTTTCTTCATTATTGTAAGAATCTCTTTTTCTAAATTACAAATATACAACAAAAAATAAATATAAATGTTTTATCTGCTTAAAAATTCAATAAGGGACCACTTCTTTAGGACCACTCCCCCATTGAACGTAGTCAGAAAATTTTATTTTATTTTTTAAAATTTTCTCAAAAATGAAAGTGTTTTCACGCAAAAATAACATCGCCAACGTGTTTCCCTCATAAAATTACCCTTAACAGGGTCATTTTTGAGAAAATTTCGAAAAATAAAATTTTCGATTTTAGACCACGTTCAAAGGGGTCACGGCGAAGTAAACTGAGAAATTTTTTGAGACAAGTGATATTTTGACGTAAAAAGACTTCTTTCATGCTTAATAACATGGAAAATGGAGCATTTTTTATCTTTACAGCAGTCTCTGAATCGTTCTTGTTGCTGAGATGATTGCGTTTGAAGTTTGTAATTTTTAAAATCTGTGTATTACAACGAAAACATGAACACGGTGTAAATTCATCCATGAAAAAGCGTCGGAATGGGTTCGTAACGGGTCCGTTCCGACTAATTCGAATAATGTTTACGAATGCTTGATAAATCGTTTCAATAAACAACTTTTCTTGAGTGTCGCTATCTATCGGAAAGTCGTAGGAAATCAACACTAGCTGACAGCGTTTACCCATGTTCATGTTTTCAATTTACACCATGTTCATGTTTTCATTGTAATACACAGATTTCAAAAATTACAAACTTCAAACGCAATTATCTTGGCAACAAAAACGATTCAGTGGTTGCCGTAAAAACAAAATTTTTCCATTTTTCATGAACTTTCCGAATATATAATTTTTACATAAAGTTTTTTCTATTCTTTTAATTTTCTGGAAAAACAGAAAATTTAACACATTTTTCTGGTAGCAAAAATTCAAATCCAGAATTTTTGTTTTTCTTTTACGATGACAAAAAAACTTTTAATTTTCGAGATGTTATATGTCTAACACTTACCTAATAATAACTGCAGTTTTCCTTTTAACAATATTTGGCTTCTCTTTTTTCCCTGTTAGTACCGAACATATAGCTCTTCGAAAACTCTTGGCATTGGCAGCATAGATTAGTGGATTAAATGCACAATTAAAATATGGCATCAAATGAATTATATTCAACAAAATTCTCTCCATGGGCGTGGAAATTTGTATTCTGAGAATTGAGGTAACTATATTAAACATCCAAAAAGGGAACCTAAAAAAGTATAATTCAAATTTAATTTTAAAATTTTATTAGGCTGTCCCATAATTAGTGGCCGTTTGTACATGCGGCTAATTCGATATATCTTCACGGAATCATTGGTTTTCGATGGAATTTTTTTCAATATTATGGAACAAGTAATGTAGATTCCAAAAATGCTTTTACTTTTTTCTCCAAAAGCAAAATTCATGGAGAAAAATAGTTTCCAAAAATGATCAAAAATCGTCAAGTTTGAGGTGTTGGACAAAAACGCTCAAATTCGCATAATCTTCGAGTTCAAAATTTTCTGGAACTAGGTTCCTTGGATTCCCCATGAAAATGGCATGGAAAACTGTGGTCGATTGTCGAAAATGACCTTAAAAATTGCTCTAAATCGACTAAAACAAAATTCGTAGCAATGAAGGAAAAAATACGAAAAATCGCACTTTTCATGTATTTTTACGAATTTTGTTTTAGTCTATTTAGAACGATTTTTAAGGTCATTTTCGATAATCGACCACAGTTTTCCATGCCATTTTCATGGGGAATCCAAGGAACCTAGTTCCAGAAAATTTTGAACTCGAAGATTATGCGAATTTGAGCGTTTTTGTCCAACACCTCAAACTTGACGATTTTTGATCATTTTTGGAAACTATTTTTCTCCATGAATTTTGCTTTTGGAGAAAAAAGTAAAAGCATTTTTGGAATCTACATTACTTGTTCCATAATATTGAAAAAAATTCCATCGAAAACCAATGATTTCGTGAAGATATATCGAATTTTTAGTCGCATGTACAGGGTGATCAATAATTTACTCACGTATTTAAAAGGCTCGCTAAAAATCGAGTTTAAGTAAATTTCAGTCGCCCGATAGCTAAGAAAAAAAATTTTATTTTCAATTTTTTAGCCCAAAAATACTAAAAAATACGATTTTCCTTATTTTCAAAATTTTGCCAAAAATCGAGTATATGACGGATTTCTCCGAGCGACGGCAATCTTGAAAGATGGGAATCTGAGGGATTTTCTACAAAAGAAATTATTGAAAAAGCTTTTAAAATCGCGAAGATATGATTTTTTGAAAATTATGCTTTTTTTCGATGTTTTCCTTATTTCCAAAAAAAGTGCAAAAGTTGAAAAAAAGCATAATTTTCAAAAAATCATATATCCGCGATTTTAAAAGCTTTTTCAATAATTTCTTTTGTAGAAAATCCCTCAGATTCCCATCTTTCAAGATTGCCGTCGCTCGGAGAAATCCGTCATATACTCGATTTTTGGCAAAATTTTGAAAATAAGGAAAATTTCAAAAAATTTTAATTTTTTAGTATTTTTGGACTAAAAAATTGAAAATAACATATTTTTTAATAATTATTTTCCTAAAAAAATTCGGTGACGGTGGCTATCGAATGAGCTATCGGGCGACTGAAATGGACTTAAACTCGATTTTTGGCGAGCTTTTTAAATACGTGAGTAAATTATTGATCACCCTGTACAAACTTCCACTAATTATGAACAACCTAATATGATTATATTACCAGCAAATGGTATGAAAAAGTATTGTCCATAGTACAAATGCCGTAACACGTTGATATGATTTGCGCTTTTGCTTATTGATTCGTAATTTTTTCATTCCTTTTATACCTTCTAGAAGCTTTCTATAGACATGAACATAAGTATATACAATCAGAATTGAAGGGATACAAAATATTAGACAGGTTGTAATGCCAACATATCTATAAAAAAATAAATATTTTTTTTGTGTCATATACAGGGCGGCCCAAACAACTTTTTGTGATTCTTCGATCAAATTTTTGCCAAAAAAATTTTTTTCCAATAAACCCCTAATGGAGGTTTTCAAATGAGTAATCGATTATCATTCACTGAATCTTGAAAAACTTCTCTGATCCTGAATCAGCAAAGAAGAGGAGAGACTTTAGGCTTTGTGTGAAGCGGTCGTGTTTCGATTGGCTAGATAGCCACTTGATCATGCAGATGTAGTCATAGGGGGTGACCTCTCCCCGTTCTTGGAAAATTTGAGAATTTTTTCCCTTGGCCCCTTTTGTTTTTCGATTTTCAAAAATTTTGAAAAAATAACCATCTTGTCATCAAAAATTGCAAATTTTTCACAAAAATGACTATTTTTAGCCAAAAATTACAATTTGGTCAAAAATTACTATTACAGCCAAAAATGCGATTTTTTGGCGGAAAATGCCGTTTTTTAGCTAACTTTTACCGACAAATTTAGCATTTTTTTCATAAACGAATTATAGTAACTTCTCTCCAGTCGCTGGAAAATTATTTTTCAAAAAATTCTAATTTTTTCGAATCTCAATTATAATAACACCCCCCCCCTACCTGGGGCTTTTGGGCGCAATCATTGGCATAGCCATGATACGAATTGGGGGTTCTGAACTCTAATTTTAAGTCCCTTTCTAAGTCCTCATGGTACAACTCTCTGTTTCAATGTAATTGAAAAAATAACCAACATTTGAGCCGCTTTAACAGATGGCCATTTAATAATGCAAAACTTTTTTGCGTTTTCTAATAACACAAAGTTTTTTGTATAACCGTTTTGCGAAATCATTTCCGAGAATATAAATAATGGAAAAGATGCCAAAATAGCTATAAATAAAGCCATTGTACTCAAAATTAAAGTATTTTTATAGCTTCGTTTTCTTCTATGATGATCCGGTAGGCACATAACAACATATCGATCGATTGATAATAAAACAACAAACAAGACGCTAGAGTATTTGCCTTAAAAAATTTAGAATTTTGTGAGTAATAAAAAATGGGTAATATGAACAATTTTATATACAGAATGGTAAAAAAACCGCACTTTTTTGCGATTTTTTGCTTTTCAAAAAAGTAACGCCACTAGCAAGTTATATGGACAAGGTGGACATGTTCTACTTCAAAATTGGTAAAAAATTTCGGAGCTACTACACCTGGGGAGGGGCGCACTTAAAGGAATACTGAACTTCTGAACGGACCTCGAAAATTTAAAAGAAAGTTTTTTAAAAGAAAGAGGAATTTTTGCTGATCATTTTTTGTTTTTACGGTACCCCTTGAAAGTTTAACCCTTTCGAGATA
>OZJO01026490.1:0-18772 GCA_900406225.1 Acrobeloides nanus | reverse complement strand
ACCCCAGTCCCTCAATAAAGTTTTTTTACTCGAAAACCAAGAATATGTTTTTCACGAAAATTGGTACACTACCGTTTTTGGGGTCACTGAATCGATCGGCGCAAGAATTTTTTAAAAATTCCTTCAGGAAAAAATAGAAATTTTCGTTTCAATGCCCAAAAAATCGTATTTTTGAAATAACTTTGCTTGGTATCATTAGATTTTCTTGGTCCGAAAACATTTTTTGTTCTACTCAACGGTACCAACAACTTGGACTGATCGGATTTTTGATTTGAAGGAAAAAATTTTTTTCCTTATGGCCGGGTTGATGTGCGTCAGATAAAAGCTAAAGATCAAATAATATATTGGATTGTAGAATAAGTTGTTGCCGCTCAAAAAATACATCTAAAATCGGCATTTTTCGCTCGTTTTCGATGAACTTTTTTTCAGTAGTAAGCAAGAATGTATGACGAATACGATCCAATCAGTCTTTTTGAGCGTAACTCATGTTTTCGTGTCAATACCCAAACTTTTTGAGAGCCCACTTTAAAAATTAGGCTCTCAAAGATGTCAACAATCGTTATATTTGGAAAGAAAGTTTTCTCGAAAACTATAAAGGGTTGGGTCATAGTCGAGGTGTTGTTGGAAAGGGGCACGATTGGCAATAAAAACGTGTTTTAAATTGTAGGAAACGCATTAGTAGAAAAAAAAGTTATGATAAAAACAAAAATAGGGTCCGGATGACGATTTTTGCGAAAATGACACCTCGATTTCTCCATAAGTTTAAAGGCGAGGGACCTAACTTGTATGTTTTTGTTAATCACTCACTAGGCACATAAAAATAATCTAGGCTTTAAGTTTGTAGCAACACTTTTTGGCGTAGTCCCACCCCCTTAAATACTATCTTCGGCACTATAACTTTCGCCACGTTTCATGTTCGCCACAACAACTTTCTCCACGTTGCCAANCGTATTTATTCTAATAGAAGACCAGTCTCTATTAGAAGACCACCCCCTGAGGTGATTGAAAATTAGAAGACCAGTCTCTATTAGAAAACCATGGTCTTCTATTCGTTGTATATAGATCAACCCTTAAATACTATCTTCGGCACTATAACTTTCGCCACGTTTCATGTTCGCCACAACAACTTTCTCCACGTTGCCAAAAAACTATAACGTTTCTTACATAAAAATAACCTAGGCTTCAAGTTTTACTGGCGCTGATGTGACCCTTTGGCTATATCAGCGCTATTAAAAAAAGTAACGCCTTTAGCCTAAATTCAACTTTATATCGAATCAATTTTTTTAATTTACATTAGACATGGAGTGGTTAGACGTGGAGTTGTTAGATGAGGAGTGGTTAGAAGTAGAGTGGTTAATTGTCAGAAGTGGATGGTTAGACGTCAGACGTGAAGTTTTCCAATTTTTGGATACTCAAAAATTTATAATTTTTAGCAAAAATTAACTTTTGTAGGGCAAAATAAATTCCTCATTGGATTCCTAGTAAAAGTAATAAAAAATTTATCGAATTATTTCTAAATTCGTTTCTTCACTTTCTTCGAGAAATCTCGATTATTGAATTACTAGATTGCGCATTATTCATGCTGATTTACAGACTTCAGACGTAGTCTCAATAAGTTTCCCAATTGTTCATTTGGTACTTGTATTCTGTTCATTTGGTACTTGCATTCTGTTCATTTAGTATTTGTATAGAAAAGAATTTTACCTTGCTAACATGGGCACATGTAATAATCGACTTTTTTGTCATTATTCTGTTGGGTTTATAATCTTTTTGATGGTTGGAATGGTCGCAGAGAATGTGCCAGAAAAAACGTCAGCAAATTATACCGTTGAATCGACCACTGCAATGCCCATTTCAAGCTTTCCTCCAAATCAAACAACCTCTAAAGCTACAACAACTACAGGGTGTCCTAGAAATGATCCGATTTGAAAAATTCACTAAACATCGAGCTCAATTCCAATTGCCATAAGTATGATACTGATATGTAAGGGGTCCCATGGGGTTTTTTCTAAAATATTTTTCGAGTCAGATACCATATAAATTACGCTTTTTCTGACATAAAATAGGTTTAAAATGTACTTATAAGTCGATTTTTTTCAAAATTTTTATATATTTCAAAAGCCCATAAAAAATGCTACATTTTGGTAGAAAAAATTTTTTGATAGCTTTAAAAAATAAAGTTTTCAAAATTACACTTTGGTCATAATAAATTTTGAAAATTGAAATTAAATTAGTTAGATGGTGTAGTGGTAGCGAGTCCCCTGAAGGTCGCGGGTTCGACTCCTATCAGGATCGAATTCATTTTGCCTCAAAAAATGATGATTTTGAAAATCCGATATCTCGATCTCCACAAATGTTTTTTATTTAAAACAGGTTCCGCGATAGTATCGAGCTTTGAGACAAAGGGTATGTCACAAAAATTTTTTCATCGCTGAACGAAAATTTAGGTGGATATTCTGATAGAATATCCACCTAAATTTCATTGATAGAAACTCACCGAGTTATGCAATTTAGTTCTGGGCTCCCGACCTTTCCCTCTTGGCGCTATGCCCCCTAGAAGTTGGTGGAAACAGCCATTTTTCGACCAAACTTGGATTGGCCCTAAGTCGGTAAGTTTTTTAGCTTTCGGGAAACGGTCTTTTGCATTTTGTAGCTGGAGATTGGGGCTTCATTTTATGCCAAGACCATTTTGACCCTAAATATTTACATAATTTTTTACTTAGCCAAATATCCAAAAATACCCTAAAAATTGACGACCCCTCGTGAAATCAAAGTACCCTTAAACTTTCAGAGTTCAACTCAAAACTTTCCATAAAGATCTATATATGGGAACGTTTATGCAAAAAATCAAAAAATTGAAGGGTCCAAAAAAGTAGGGCACCAATTTGAAGCTCGGCTATCCGGTTCTACTCGAAATCTAGGATATCCGAGAAAAAAGGGCCAGCGTTTCGCATGTTTGTCGAGAGGACATGCCAGACATTCTAGTGGGCAGAGGAGGCCCCCAGCGTCGTGCCGTCCTCTTGTCGTTTTCAATCCTAAAAAATGGAAGAACGAATTTTCGAGACAAAAGAAACGATAGACAAAATATAGGCATGGAAATATTATATTATACGAATCTTTTGGAGTGATAAAACGAAAAGTGACTTAATATTGAGATTACTGGAGACTGACGTAAATAGGTTAAAAAAGTACTTTAATTTATTTGGTATCTGACTCGAAAAATATGTTAGAATAGTCCCATTGGACGCCCTACATATCGATATCTTATTTATGGCAATCGGATTTGTGGTTGATTTGATCTCACGACACTTTGTCGACTTCGACACTTCGTTGACTTGAATTTCACTTGAAAAAATTTCTCGCAGTGAATTCCTTTGTAAAAATTTCTCGAAGGAAATTTCCTTTAAAAAATTTCTCACACGAAAATTTCTCTTTAAAATAAATTTCAGGTCAGATTTTCCCGGGAAAGTGTCTTGGTCGACTAAATATCGTAGTCGACGAAGTGTCGTGGTCGACAAATGTCAGCACACGGGTTGATTTTTGGTAAATTTTTCAAATCGGATCATTTCTCTGTGACACCCTGTAAAACTATTCCATTTATTTTGCCAAATACTAATGGGACGTTCGAATTTTGGGATAAATATTTGAATACCACTGTGTATCTCGGTGAATATTATCCGTCGTCTAAATCTGTTCTCACCTATAGTAAATGGCGCCAACTGACACCATACGGCGTATTCTACTTGTTGGTGGCTAATTTTCAACAGGAAACTTCTAACATGAGTGTTTTAGACTCGTATGATTATGCTACAAGACGTTGTGATGAATTATATCCTGGATATATATCCGGACGCCCATTAAATCAATATTTTAATTCAATCGCACGTGAAATTTGTATTCAAACAAATTCTAAAGATTACTTGACAAACCCGAATATTGGCATAATAGTTGATGTAATTCTTGATTACTATGTAAGATATGGACTGTTTATATCTCCTATCATTATGGCTTGTTTTGCTCTAATGAATATTCGATTATTTTTAACCCAAAAATCTATACAAAATGAATTTGTTTTGCTAGTTTTTGTCCAAAGCTGGTGTTATATTTTCTGGAGTATTTGTTATGTACTATATAATGTTATATCAGCTCAAGGTGTTTTTGGTCTTAAACTCTTCGATATGTATTTTAAAGCAGGCGAGCCTTTCGCAAGTAATCCTGTAGTTATTACATCGACTATAATCATGATGCTAATTTATCCATTTGGTTTTATGTTGGAAATGACTAGATTTTATAAGACCCTAATGAAATTTTCAGCACTTGCTTTTCCACTTTGGCACGACACAAATATTACGAAAAGAAATGTTAGCCATCTTATGCTAGCGACACTCGTCATCGCTTTCACATTTGCCATTATTATAATCCTACAGAACATCCCTATTGTTCCTATTATAGGGGGTTGTAATTATTATGATGACAATGGTGAATTTTTAATAATTTTTAAATCACTAGCTTGTTTCCCTTTATATGTTTTATACGATGAATTATTCCCTCTTGGTTTTATTGTATTAGTATTAGATGTGATTGTCTTTTTCCTAATAGCCTATAGATTTAAAAAATCCAACTTCTCAACAACACATAAAAAGAAGCAAAAACTGTTCATGTATATTATTATTATTGATATGCTCTATTTTGTGGTTGATTTATTGAGAAGAATCTTTATAGTGCTTAAATGGAATTTCGTAGGAGATTTGTATACAGACGAGCCAAATATTGCATTCCGATATAATATACGAATGCGACTAATCATTTCGAATATTTACAGCCTATTAGAAAATTATAGGTTCAATTGGATAGCAATATTTTCGGTTATAGACATGATATGCACTCATTTTTTATTACGAAGAATCCAAGTGCTTTCTGAAGTGTCCAGCTCTACATCCGATGGTCCAATCGACAAAATTATGAAGCGTATTTCTAACAAATTTTTCAACAGAATTGTTACAATTGGCAACTCTTCTACTACTATGGTCGTCCCTGCTAACCAAAATAGACATTAACTTTAAATTATATAAAACATGATGTATTCGGTAGTAGGGTTGGTGAGATTTTCAATTGAGATTGAGATTTTTCTAAATTGACAAGGAAAGGGACGGTACTTGATGGTCACAGATTTTTTCCGGGCCACGTTAAAAATGTAGTAGGAGCTATATTAAGACGATTAAAATGGATCAGAAGTCACAATTCTCTCATTGAAGCGAAAAAAATGTCTCCAAAAACTCAAAGACTATTATTTAATTCCAGATGCAAACAAGTATAAAACTATATCTTGGGTTATTTCACAAAGCTGCCTACGTAGCCGAGTGAGTAGAAAGTTAGCTTCTACGCCCACAAGGCCTCAAGTTCGAATCCTACCGTGAGCAATATTTTTTGCATCTGGAATTAAACAATATTTTTTGAGTTTTTAGAGTCATTTTTTTCGCTTCAATGAGAGAATTGCGACCTCTGACCCATTTTAATCGTCCTAATATAGCTCCTACTACATTTTTAACGTGGTTCAGAAAAAATCTGCGACCATCAAATACCGTCCCTTTTCTTGTGAGATTCAAATTGAGATTGAGACTCTCAAGTTTGAGATCAAGCTAAAAATTTTCAAACTTCAATTTTTGTGAAAAAAATTTCGTCGAATGGAATCACAATGCTCATAAAAATTGAATTTTTTGAGAATCTCACACTATTTTATAGATTTCTGTGGTGCAAAATAATCTTGATATTTATTTTTGGAAAAAATTACAAACATTTTTCTATTAGACGTGAAACTTTCCCAAAAAAACAATTGGGATTGAGATTAACTTTGAGATTTCTGATCGAGATATTTTTTGAGACTTTCAATTGCAAAAAATCGCCATTTTTGAGATTAAAAATTGAGATTTGTTGAGCTTGAGATCGAATTGAGATCCAACCCTACTCGGTAGTTCAGAATATTGTATTTCTATAAATTTTATTTATAAAAATTTGCTAAACTAATAATCAATTTCTTAATACTTTTTCATTCGTTTCTATGGAGATTAACAAAATTTGTTAAATGGTTGACGTCAGTCTAGACTTTGGTCAAATTTTTTATCAATCTAAGGCTTTAGAGTCGAAGTTTTACCGAATTTGAAAGTGATGAAAAACTAATATCGGATTCGTGTTTCCCGCATAAAAATATCTCTAGGCAAAAATTTTTAACAAAAAGGCAAAAACGACATGGCTCCAGGTGGGATTGAACCTGGGCCTACAAACTCGGAGTAAAAAGCTCTCCATTGATGCTATTTACCTAAAATCATCGATAAAATTCTTAAAGGGAGATAAAAAATATGCAAAAAAAATGAAAGTGCTTCCTTGATCCTGATTCAGGGAATGGGGTGGGTGTATTGAAGCGAAAATCAAACATTTTCGGATTTTTATGAGAAAACCGTCGATTCTTAGGCTTTTCTAGGCGAGGAATTGATTGTGCGCACTCCCGAACCGTGAACACGCTTCCTTAACTCTGATTCAGGAAAAAACCAAGTTAGACCTTAAGTTTGACTTTTTGCCATAAATTATCAATTTTTAGAGTCAAGAAAGCGTTTTCACGGTTTGGGAGTGAGCGCAATCGATTCTCCGTCTAGAAAAACCTAAGAATCGTTTTCTCATAAAAAATGTTTGATTTTCGCTTCAATACACCGATCCCTTCTCTGAATCAGGGTCAAGGAAGCGTTTTCATGCTTCGGGAATGCGCGGAATCGATTTCTTGCATAAAAATACCCCTATAAGAGTCATTTCTGAAAAAATCATGAAAAAAATTTTTTGTCGGAGATCTTGTCGCGATGTTCGGTCCCCCTTTAATATTTTTTTCATTCGTTTCTATGGAGATTAACCAAATTTTGTTAAATGGTTGACGTTAGTCAAGACTTTGGTATATTGTAACTTATAAAGCCACCTCTGCCAAGCATGAAAACACACCAACACAAAAACGACTCCTACATCATCAAAATTCGGACACTATAACTTCGTCACAAACAACCTTGGCCTTTAGAAAAGTGATACATGTTCGCCACGACAACTTTCGCCACTTTCATGTCAATATACATATTTATTGCAAATCAGGCAACTCAATTAGTCTGAAATTAATATATTTATTGATACAAAGAGGCGAAAGTTACGTGGCAAAAATTATCGTAGCGAAAGTTATGTGGCGAAAGTTAGTGTGGCGAGATTCGTGGTGAAAGTTATCAAAAAAGAGAACATTGAGCTTGTACCCATGCAAAATTACATGGCGGGTAAAAAAAAAGTGGATTTTTGTGAATTTTGGGACCCGAAAATGTATTGTTCTAAAAATGACCCCTCTAGAGGTAATTTTATGCGGGGAATCGATTGCGCGCATTCCGGAAGTGTGAAAATGCTTCTTTAACCTTGATTCAGGGAAATAGATGTGTGTATTGAAGCGAAAATTGAAAAATTTTGAAATTTCTCCCTCAAAATCATATTTCTGGGGNTTTGGGGGGGGGGGGGGTAATTTCATGCGGAGAATCGATTGCGCGCATTCCCGAATCTTGGAAATGATTTCTTGACGGCTTGATTTTTTGCAATTTGATAGACTCAAAAAGTATCTCAATCGGAAATCTCAAAGTTAATCTCAATCCCAATTTTTTCTGGCAAATTTTTACGTCAAATAGAAAAATTGTTGTAATTTGCTCCAAAAATAAAAACCAAGATTATTTTTACCACAGAAATCTATAAAATAGTAAAAATTCTCCAAAAATTCAATTTTTATGAGCATTGTGATCCCATTCGACAAATTCTTTTATCAAATTTGAAAATTTTTAGCTTGATCTCAAACTTGAGAATCTCAATTTCAATTTAGAAAAATCTCAATCAGGATCTCAATCTCAATCGCATCAATCCTTGTAAGTAAATTTCCTCAATTTACATATCTCTTATCATTCTACATAATTTTGTTTCTATGGTTGAATGTTTTATGCTTGTAAATAGACGCTTAAAGGACCAGTCCAGTCAGTAACAACCATATGAAAAAATGATATATTCGGAAAGATCATGAAAAATGGAGCATTTGTTGTTTTTACAACAAATTTTTACAGCATGTTCTGAATCGTTGTAGTTTTTAAGATAATTGCGTTTGAAATTTTAAATTTGTGTACAAGCTCTTCGTTGTAATACACAAACTTTTTTGAATTTTTGCGGAAAAATCGATTTTTGCATCGATTTTTTCAATTTTCATCAAATGAACATTGTAGCAATTTTTATAGCTAAATGAGACGAACAAAATGACACCAAAATTATCCAGTTTGAACATTATTTTGAGTTATTGAAACGAAAACATGAATCAGAAAATTTTGTTTCAATAACCCAAAACAACGTTCAAATTGGATAATTTTGGTGTCATTTTGTTCGTCTCATTTAACTATAAAAAATTGCTACAATGTTNATGAAAATTGAAAAAATCGATGCAAAAATCGATTTTTCCGCAAAAAATTCAAAAAAGTTTGTGTATTACAACGAAGAGCTTGTACATAAATTCAAATTTCAAACGCAATTATCTCGAAAACTACAACGATTCAGAACATGCTGTAAAAACAACAAATGCTCCATTTTTCATGATCTTTCCGAATATATCATTTTTTCATATGGTTGTTAGTGACTGGACTGGTCCTTCAAATAAATTACAAAATCTAAGATCTCAACATTTTGTTTATTTCAGCACAACCCGAATACATCATATTTGATATAAATTTATAGTTAATGTCTATTTTTGTTAGCAGGGACGACCATAGTAGTAGAAGAGTTGCCAATTCTAATAACTTTGTTGAAAAATTTGTTGGAAATACGCTTCATAATTTTGTCGATTGGACCATCGGATGTAGAGCTGGACACTTCAGAAACCATTTGAATTCTTCGTAATAAAAAATGAGTGCATATCATGTCTATAGCCGAAAATATTGCTATCCAATGGAACCTATAATTTTCTAATAGGCTGTAAATATTCAAAATGATTAGTCGCATTCGTATATTATATCGGAATGCAGTATTTGGCTCGTCTGTATACAAATCTCCTACGAAATTCCATTTAAGCACTATAAAGATTCTTCTCAATAAATCAACCACAAAATAGAGCATATCAATAATAATCATATACATGAACAGTTTTTGCTTCTTTTTATGTGTTGTTGAGAAGTTGGATTTTTTAAATCTATAGGCTATTAGGAAAAAGACAATCACATCTAATACTAATACAATAAAACCAAGAGGGAATAATTCATCGTATAAGACATATAAAGGGAAACAAGCTAGTGATTTAAAAATTACTAAAAATTCGCCATTGTCATCAGAATAATTACAACCCCCTATAATAGGGACAATAGGGATGTTCTGTAGGATTATAATAATGGCAAATGTCCAAGCGATGACGAGTGTCGCTAGAATAAGACGACTAACTTTTCTTTTCGTAATATTTGTGTCGTGCCAAAGTGGGAAAGCAAGTGCTGAAAATTTCATTAGGGTCTTATAAAATCTAGTCATTTCCAACATAAAACCAAATGGATACATTAGCATCATGATTATAGTCGATGTAATAACTACAGGATTACTTGCGAAAGGCTCGCCTGCTTTAAAATACATATCGAAGAGTTTAAGACCAAAAACACCTTGAGCTTGTAAAACATTTAATAGTACATAAAAAATACTCCAGAAAATATAACACCAGCTTTGGACAAAAACTAGCAACACAAATTCATTTTGTATAGATATTTTAGTTAAAAATAGTCGAATATTCATTAGAGAAAAACAAGCCATAATGATAGGAGAGATAAGCAATCCATATTTTATATAGTAACTAGAAACTACATCAGGTATTATGAAAAAATTCATGTTTGTCGGGTAATTTTTAGAATTTGTTTGAATACAAATTTCACGTGCGATTGAATTAAAATATTGATTTAATGGGCGTCCGGGTATATATCCAGGATATAATTCATCACAACGTCTTGTAGCATAATCATACGAGTCCAAAAGACTCATGTTAGAAGTTTCCTGTTGAAAATCAGCCACCAACAAGTAGAATACGCTGTATGGTGTCAGTTTGCGCCATGTATGATTGGTGAGAACAGATTTAGACGACGGATAATATTCACCGAGATACACAGTTGTATTCAAATCTTTATCCCAAAATTCGAACGTCCCATTAGTATTTGGCAAAATAAATGGAATAGTTGTAGTTGTAGTTATAGCTTTAAAGGTTGTTTGACTCGGAGGGAAGCTTGAAATGAGCATCGCAGTGCTCGATTCAACGCTATAATTTGCTGACGTTTTTTCTGGAACATTCTTTGCGACCGTTCCCAGCATCACGAAGATCAATCCAACAGAATAATGACAAAAAAGTCGATGATGACATGTGCGCATGTTAACAAGATAAAATTCTTTTCTATACAACTCGTACTAAATGAACAAAATGGGAAACTTATTATGTTTGAAGTCTGTAAAGCATGAATAAATGCTCATTTACAGACGAATGCGCAAGCTTTCAATAATCGAGATTGATTGCAAGAATTGAAAAAACGAAACTAGAAATAATGATTATTACCGGAAACACTTACATTAACAAAGAAAAATTGTTATTGAAACTAATTATGACACATTAAAGGGGGTGTGTGTAAAGTAGGGTCGAGTAGAAAATTTTTTTGAATTTTTTAACAAGTGACCATTTAGGGGTAATTTTATGCAAAAAATCGATTTCGCGCATAGAAAAATTCTAAAAAAATTTTCCGGGGGTCAAAAAAGCGTCAAAATTAGGGGTTATAAGTTTTAACCCCAACAAAATCATTTTTAGGGGTAAGTTTATGCGAGGAATCGATTGCGCGCATCGAAAAATTCTTTAAAAATTTTCCGGGGTCAAAAAATTGAAAAAATAACCCCTAATTTTGACACAATTTTTCCATTTTTTGACCCCCAAAAAAAATTTTCAGAATTTTTCGATGCGCGCAATTGCACAAGAGTTAAGCGAAAATGAACAAGTTACAGTGGCGAGCAAAAAAAACCGATCAAAGGGGAAATTTCACGTTTTTGCAAACTTTTAGCATATTTATTGATCCAGGTGGTGTGGGCCCTTTGGCGCGGATTGAAGGGATAATGACAAAGGAAGTCTACCGGGATCTTTTGCGCGCAAATCTGTTGCCGTATTGGAAGAGAAACAGGGCCTGGTTCGACGAGTTTTAACAAGACGGTGATCCGAAGCACATGGCGGGGATTGTTAAGCGTTGGTTCCGTCATCCTCGAGTCAACATTTCGGTTATGAAGTGGCCTGCCCAAAGTCCCGACCTCAACCCGATCGAACATTTGTGGAAGGTACTGAAGCGAAGATTAGCCCGCCGAAATATCAGCAACAAAAACGAGCTTTTCCATGTTCTCCAAGAAGAGTGGGCTCGTATTCCAATGGACACTATTCAGGGCCTAATTGAGTCAATGCCACGTCGAATGAACGCTGTTATCAAGGCCAAGAGATATCCCACCAAATATTAATTGATTTTTTGTGTTTCTGTCGCTTTGTTATTGTTTTAAATCGCTAAAATTGTTATTTTAAATCAAAAACGTGAAATTTCCCCTTTGACCGGTTTTTTTGCTCGCCACTGTAGCTATTTAGAAACAGGTAAGGCAATTGAAATTTTTTATGAAACTCATATGTGAATTTTTTTAATCTATATTTTTAGTTTACCTCATCAAACGATACTTCAAAGTCGTCATTGAAACCCTTCAAGACTCAATTCCAAAGACAATTTTACGTCTACTTGTCTATTCGGCTAACGTAATTTTCATACATCTTTCCATTCAAATAGTAAATTTAGAAAAAACTTCATATGATATTGTTCGAGATTTATACCCTTATAGGGTCTAAAATAGAATTTTATCGTAACTTTTGGCAACAAGCTATAGAACTTAATAACCATGCAAAAACTTACCGATGAACAGTGTTTTGAGGCAATACTTTTGGCCCTCAAAAGGGGTATATGTCAATAAGGTTGAAAACAGTGGAAATTTCGAAATCTGAAGCGATTTCTTTCTTTTTTCCGATAGAATACACATTTTAAAAAAAACCAGTTTTTGTCCGGTCTCTTTTGATAATAGTAAAAAAATTCGTTTTCCCGCAAATTAGACCTTTGGGGCAAGACTTTTGGTCACTACTGTATTAATGATTTTTACCGGAAACACCTACATAAACAAAGAAAAATTGTTATTACGACACACTAAGACCGGAAATCTTATTAGTCAACACAGAAAAACTAAAAAACAAATCGTAGTTTTCTTATCATTTGTTATTCGAGCTTACAGATTTTGATTCGAATGAGTCAAATCGGCTCGTTTTATGAATAATTTTACAACTTGTCTGTTTCGAAGTGATAAGCCATGTTAAAATCAACAAAAATTTCAAAATTCGTACCGCTTTAGCCATTTTTTTTGCTGATAATGATGGAAAAAGAAAAGCGCATATAAAAACTGCTAAATATAGTAAATGATCAGTTTGTACTCATTTTTTGGAATTTTCGAGCCCGGATTAACACGCCGAGACGTGGAATTTGAAATTGGGCAAAAGTTTTCGGACCCGATCAGGACTCGAACCAGGACCAAGCTCTTGACTACACTTCCAAGTGCACTACCATTGTGCTACAGAGACCTCCAATTGATGCCTGTTAATTTCTGGTGAATGCTTGGCGGTGTATTTTCCACTACTCACACTGTGATTAACACATGTGTGCCTTCCGTGGAAAATACACCACCAAGTTTTCACCAGAAATTAACGGATATCAGTTGGACGTCTCGGTAGCACAATGGTAGTGCACTTGGACGGTAGCCAGGAGCCTGGTCCGGATTCGAGTCCCGGTCGGGGTCCGAAAACTTTTGCCCAATTTCAGATCAGTTTGTAGTCAAAGCTGCAGATTTATTTGTCTTACGTATCGAACATCTAGCACAATATGGACGCCATCATCCCTCAAATTAATGAAATTCAAGAACTTTTTGCGACTGCTGGTCAAGCTAATGTTTTTGAGACGGTTCAATTTCCGAACATTGTAGTTGTTGGTGAACAAGTAAGTTGTCGCGAGTAGTGGTTATCAAGAGAAAGTTTTTTTAGAGTGCGGGAAAGAGTAGTGTTCTAGAAGGCATTGTAGGTCAAGATTTTCTTCCTCGAGGTATTGACATGGTGACTAGGACTCCTTTGGTTATCCAACTTAACCATGTAACAAAGGAAGATCCTAAACGCAAGCGTGAACCTAGTAAGAGTTATATATTTTTCTAAGAATTGATATATGAAAATAAGCTAGCATTGATCTATAAGGTTACATATGAATTATAGAACCGATAGCCGGTGATTGGGTGGAATTCTCGCACAAAAGAGGCGAAATCTTCGAAGATTTTAAGAAAGTACGAGAGGAAATTGAGACACAAACTGTGAAGCTTGCTGGTGATGGAAAAGTAGTTTAGATTCCAAATTCTTATTTAGTTTGAAAATTTTTAGAACATTTCAAATGAGGCGATCGTGCTCAAGCTCTTTTCATCCCGAGTCGTCAACTTGTCTCTTGTAGATTTACCCGGCCTTGTAAAAAATCCATATCCTGATCAACCATTAGATATCGAAGTATGTCTACAAGCCTTGAAACAACCCTATAATTTAGGAACAAATCCGAAACCTGGTCCTCGAATATATCACGAATCCAAACTCCATCATATTAGCGATAACACCGGCTACCCAGGATTTAGCCGCATCCGAATCTTTAAAAATCGCTTCTCAGGTGGATAAAGATGGTCATCGAATTTTGGCAGTGTTGACTAAACTCGACCGCATGGACAATGGAACGAACGCTAGCGAAATATTGACCAAAAGGGTTCAACTCCCAAGGAATATCAAACTTGGCATGATTGGTGTCGTGAACCGATCTCAACAAGATATCCAAGATGGCAAGGCGTTGTCTGCTCAACTGAACACTGAAAAAGAGTTTCTTTTCAAGCATTACCCAGGAATTTGCCATCAAAATGGTGTCCCATTTCTGACAAAAACTTTGAATGAGGTCAGGGAGGAATTTTTTCTGTTTCGAGATTTTTGCCTTTTTAGCTTCTTATGAAACATATCAGCGCGTGTCTACCGCCATTGCAACAACGTCTTGAAACAATGAAATCACAATACGAAAACCAAGTGACCTCATTTGATAAGCCTGTCAATAATAAAGAAGAAACAATGCTCAGTATAATAACAGAGTTTTGTAAAGAATTCGAGAAGGCTATTGATGGATGGGCAACAAAGGATAAAGAGTAGGTTTTTTCTTTCACACCTGTTACGATTTAGGCTTAGGCTTAGACTTAAGCTTAGGCCTAGATAAACCGGTAACATTAATATGATATTTTAGACAAGCGGGTTACCGAATTGGATATCTATTTGCGCATGTTCTAAGCGAAAAATTGAATTCCGCCGATCCAATGGAAAATCTCTCACCAAGACAACTTTTGAATGCAATCCACAACTCAACTGTAAGAAATTGATCAAATCTCTTGAAATATATTGCTCACCTTTTAGGGTACTTACTTCAACCCTTTTTTCATACAAGA
Organism: Acrobeloides nanus; assembly: GCA_900406225.1. Lineage (NCBI taxonomy): Eukaryota > Metazoa > Nematoda > Chromadorea > Rhabditida > Cephalobidae > Acrobeloides > Acrobeloides nanus. Next base: position 4,144 of record OZJO01026490.1, on the reverse strand, counting down.
AAAAACGTATAGACAACTTCTCGAGGAACCAATCCAAAATCTGGAAATATCTTGCTTAGATATTTATGAAAGAGTCTATGAAGAGCTGTTGAAAGCCGTCGAAGACATTTGTAATAAACTTAAGGTATATATTTCAGTTGATCTTTTTTATAGCTTTTTTAGCAAAAACATGCACGCTTTTTACGGTTGATAAATGCTATACACGATGTTGCATCTAACGTGATTCTCGGCCTGCGCCAACCCACTGAATACTTTGTCAAAGGAGTTGTGTCAAACGAGCTCTTCACCAACAACAACCACCCTGATTTTCGAACTGAAGAATTAGAGACATTTTTGAATGAGCGATTTGTAGATGGAAATGAAGAGATTAAGTTGATAGAGAATGTTACAAATTCTAACGAGTTGGCAAAACATCCAAAAACTTCTATAGTAAATTTTTTAATGTTTTAGATAAGATTTAAACAAAATTAGTTGTCGAATTTTATATTCCATAAAATTTAGGGCAGTTTCAACCCTGCCGAGACAGATCACTTGAATGGACAACAAAACGGGTTTGTTAAAAAGCCGTCCAAACTAAATGGGTTTCGTAAGAATTTAAAGTCGAAACTAAAAATGCATAATGGTCACTCCTCGCAACACGATTCGTTTACCAAACTTGATGAAGATGATGGAACCGACAATAACGACGACGTTTCTATCCAAAGCCATGATAACATTTCTACAAACACCTATCCTATTGCACAAGAGTTAAGCGAAAATGAACAAATTAGCTATTTAAAAACAGGTAAGCCATTTGAAATTTTTTATGAAACTTATATGTGAATTTTTTTAAAGCGGATGGGGGATAAGAATTAAGGACTATCTCTGAAAAATTTTTTGTCAAAAAGCCTATATAGGGGTAAAATCATGCGAAAAATCGATTGTGCGCATTCTCGAAGCGTGAAAATGCTTCCTTGACCCTGATTCAGGGAAATAGATGTGTGTATTGAAGTGGAAATCCAACATTCACTAATTTTTCTGAATCAGGGTCAGGGAAGCGTTTTCAAGCTTCGGGAATGCGCGCAATCGATTCTCGGCATGAAATTACCCCGAGAAATATGATTTTGATGGAGAGATTTCAAAATTTTTTTCGATTCAATACACACATCTATTTCCCTGAATCAGGGACGTTTTCAAGCTCCGGGAATGCCCGCAATCGATTTTCCGCATGTTTTTACCCCTATATAGGCTGTTTTAGCAAAAAAATTTTCCGAGATTAGTCCCTAATTCATACCCCCTTTAATATATATCTTTAGTTTATCTCATCAAACGATATTTCAAAGTCGTCATTAAAACCCTCCAAGACTCAATTCCAAAAACCATTTTACGTCTACTTGTCTATTCGGCTAACGTAATTTGAACACATCTTTCCATTCAAATAATAAATTTAGGACAAGCTTCATGATGATCTTGTTAGAGATTTATACCCTCATAGGGTTGATGAACTAATGGCCGACAGTCCAGAAATGATGGCGTACAAAGAGGATGTTATGAATAAGACAGAGGTATGTGATCCAATTCAATTTTATGTAATCAAGTAATTTTTAGGTTATGAAAGAGGCCATAAGTAAAATTCAAAAGATGCGTGAGACCCCATCGAATGAGATCATTCCGAAAATGGTGAAAAGTCTTTGAAACAACACATGACAATATAATATTTTAAGTGCAAAATTTTATTTTTAATCTATAAGTTCTCTCTCTGTTATTATAATAGTCTCCCTTATTATGATTTTCACCAAAAAATTTTCATTATTTTCAATATAAATGTTCAAAATTGTCAATTTTTACATCAAAATTCAACATTTTTCCCCGAAAAAATCATCATTTTCATAGCATTTTTTCAGCTTAAAAATGGCAATTTCCTATAGAATTTCGATTTCGAAATTACGGCCCCGTTTTCGATTTCGCGAAATCGGAAACACCGTAATTACGATTTCGACTTTTCCTATTTCGGCGCATCACTAAAAATCTGTCCGCCTTTAATACGGTAATCTTACAAATTTTTAAATTCCAAAACGATTACAGGATGAGCCAAAAAACCGCCATTACGTAATTTGTTGGCGAAAATTTTTCAAAAATTTTTTCTCCAAAATGACTCATTAGGGGTATTCTCATGCGAGAAATCGATTGCGCGCATCGAAAGACCTTGAAAACGCCTCCCAGATCATGAGATATAAGATTTTCGTATTTTTTCAGTTATTTTCGGTAGGAATTCCTACTTGAAAATATAAAAATTGGATATTTCATGGTCTGAGAGACGAAGATTTTTGTATTTTTTTCAATTAAAATTACAAAATTGTCTAAAAATGATCGGTAAACGGTACTTCCTTGATAGTATAGCCATAATTGATTAGATGATCTTGAACACTGTCTTTTCCAATGAAATGTCCTAGAAACATCATGAAATTTTGCTCATTTTTAACGACTTACCAAGTCCAAAGGCAATAAAATATTTTGTATTTGGATTTTTTCTCAGCATCTCGTCGATTCTTTTACCCATAATAACATTTCTCTTCGTAAGCATTACTTCAATCAACTTTTCATAAAGCTAAAAAATCGATTTTTTTCAACCCCGAACAACTTTACCTTGATCTTAGCTCTATAAATCTTCACAATTTGGTTTGTAAATCTACTTTCATACCCATTTCTAGTTCTCCATGTTTGGATTTTGATTATTTGAGTATTAATTTGCCGGATCATGTCTTCCACAACAATAAAACTTTTCTTGTTGAAGATGTTACAGGCATAGGTCTTGACTAAAAGAAGAACTTCTTCATCTTCTTCTTGGGACATATGGTCATTTATGGATCTTTTCGAATGCCATTTTTTGGATAGTCGAGAGTATGGGTATTGATTTTTTTGAACTTCGATGGTGTTTTTTAACTTTTCAGTGAGTAAAATCGATTCGCTTTTGATCTAAAATAATGATTAGCGAGATTTATAAAGTTGTTGATAAATCTTCTATGCAAAAATTACCTCTATAGAGAACTTTAGATATTCACAGCGCTAAAATATGCAAAATTTTAGTTCAATTTTTGAAGCAAATCTTACCTCATCAGCAGTTTCTACCGAAATTACAGGTTTTCCCTCCACTTTAGCCATTGAATTCAACACCTCATCTAGAATTGGATCTTCATTAGTTAAATTCGTCAAGTTGTTGAAACCATCAGGGTTGTTAAATTCGCCAACATTCATTTGAAAAAATGCAGCCATTCTTTTAATTCTTTGTTGGACGTCTGTTTTACTCGGAAATAACTCTATGGCAGTCCCATTAGGAAATTTGAGGCAGGTAACCATCTTTTTGATATATTCTGAATCTTGTCTATCAATTTCGAGAGCTAGAACATCGGAGTTGAAGAAGGCGTTTTTGGCTTGGTATGAGACTGAAAAATGGGAAAATGCGGTTGAAAAAGTGGAGGGAGCCTACTATTGTTCCACAAGTTGGGCACATGTATGGTACCGAATAAGTAACTTGTTGAAGTTAAATGAGGAGCATTTATAGTCCATAAAAAGGTTGATTTAGGACCCTATAAAAAAGGTCGAAAAATTTAGTTTCACAACTCAATTTTACCGTAATCCCAGCACAGTGATCAACCTTTATTTCTTGGATCTGATTATAAGTAATCACGAATAGAAAAATAAAAAATATATTCGCTATCAAACAAGCCCATAATTGATTACGATCCGGCTTCTTTTTCGATACACTAGCCGTATCTCTAGGTCTAACCATCCTTGGTTTATGCTGAACCCGATCAAACTTATAGATATCTATGACACCTTGGAAATACATTAGAATCAACTTAAAAATGGTTTTTAAGCATAAATAAACAGTTTTTCGTCGAATTCGCGCATTTTTCACTTTTGGCACAACTTTGGTCCGCCGTGAGATATCAATCCCATTAGGGTTGGCCACAATTCCCGCATTCTGAGGTAAAGACGAAGCACTCTCCATCGTCAAAAAAGGGGGTAAAATCATGCGCGAAATCGATTGTGCGCATTGCTGAAGCGTGAAAATGCTTCCCTGACCCTGATTCAAGGAAAAATTGGGTTGTTGAAAATCGAAAAATGACAATTTTCGCTTCAAAAACACAATTTTTTTCTGAAT
>OZJO01026484.1:0-14916 GCA_900406225.1 Acrobeloides nanus | reverse complement strand
TAATTTTATGCGAAAATCGATTGCGCACATTCCCGCAACCTGAAAACAGCAGAAAAATGGTGAAAAATCGCCAAAAACATCATACAAGGATGCATGGGGGATATTTGTTCATTTCTTGAAAAAATCGAATTACATCCCCCATGCATCCCTGTGTGATCGTTTTTGGCAAATTTTCATCATTTTTCTGCGGTTTTCAGATTGCGGGAGTGCGCGCAATCGATTTTTCGCATAAAATTACCCCTAAATGGGTAATCTCCGGAAGAAAATAAAAATTTTTTGCCGAATTTAGTCAATGTTAAGTGGCGGGAACCAGGGGAACTTGCTCCGAAATTTCCTATCGATCCGACATTATCACTTTGTAGACGTCTCCATTTTCGGCCCGTTAAGAATCTTCCATATTCTCCACGAATCAAATCTAATGATCGCTGCCGCATCTTTTACCGAAGCATCTATCGATAGACTCTTTGCTACTATAGACCCAGAAAGATACGAACGTCAAAAAGTGCCTTACATTTCGTGTATTCTTATACTAATTATCTATTTCTTCGTAGCTCTAACCGAAGTGTTAAGATATACGGGTACTTTGCCGATGATTTATATGCCAATAGGGATAAATCTTGGCAGTATAATAACTATTCCGGTAAATTTTCAAAAAAAGATCCTTACATCAAGAGGTTTAGATCTTAATTTATGTTTATAAAAAGAATCAATATTATCTCAAATTTAGTTACACATTGAATTTATGTACCAAATTTCAAGTATGTCATAAAAGAAATGATATTAGTAGGTCAAGTCGTTCGGGGACACCCGTCAACAACTTCGGGGATATCGATCAACAACTTCGGGAAGATAGTGTGTTTTGTAGATTTCACGAGGAGAGTTTAAAGAAGTTGTTGACGGATGTCCCAGAACGACATGGCCTACCTACCAATATTCCATGCGATTTGAAGAGTTTTTACCTGAGCTCGAAGAAAATTAGAAAATTTTCGAACTGTTGAAAAATAACACATTTTCTTAATCTTGCGTCAGGGAGATGACTAATTCGCTCAAATTATTTAACCGTTTAGGTACGAGAAAACATCAAAATATGCCAGACTATGATCCCTGGCGCTATTCTTTTTACATTAGGCATTCTCATGTTTTCTGCGTTACAAATTATGGTTTTTGTCTCGGCTGATATGCAAGCATACGATGTTAGCCTACTTCTAACGACTACATTTCATTTTGGTTCGCAAATCTTGTTTATATGGGCTGCCGTATCTTTTACTTTTTTGATACCAGAGATGAGGGAACAAGCATTACACTTGTTGTTTAAAAGACCTATGAGAACTTCAGTACAAGTCATAACTCCGGTACATGAACAAAAAGATATTTATTTTATTCAATTGAGATCGGTGTGGGGAACTACTGTTAGAAGATTTTCAGTAATGTTGTGATGAATTGTTAAATTTAATGTAAAAAATTGTGACAACTTGATAAATGTTATGACGTCATTATATGTTGTGTCCGATCGAAGTCCGTCTGACTTTGAGTCGGACGTTCGAGTTCCTCAGATCGGACGTATGATCTAGAGCAAGGCTGCTTGATTCTTGATCGGACGTTCGATCCAGAGAAGGGACGACGGGATCGGATGTCTGATCTTCTGATCTGGATCGGACGTCCTACGATCTCTAGACTTATCTCTGGATCGGATACAACATATAAAAAAATAAACGAAGAAAAAATGCGAAAAAAATTTTGTCTAATAAAATTTAACTATTTTTTTGTTGCTTTCATAACAATTTTTTGTCATAAAATCAAATTTACCTCAATTACCGAATTAATATATTGGGTTGTTGAACTTTGTATTAGTGTTCTTTGATACTTACTCCCATAATTGTTTGTTGGATGAACGACTTTGATTATATTTTTTCGAACTTTGATTATAATTTTTCGCAAGAAACACTTTACAATTTGTAAATATAAGTTTTTTGATGTCGATCTTAACCCATTTGTGCGCACCAGTACCGAAGTGGTACCAAAAATTCAAATTTTTTAGAAAAATTTTTTTCTAAAAATTTCTCAAAACATCGTTTTTAGACTAATTCGTATGCGAGGAATCGATTGCGCGTATTCCCGAAGCCTCAAAAAATTTCCTTCTACCCTAAAAATCATACCAGGAAATGCAAGTTTGGTGAAAAAAAAATCGTTTTTTGGCCAAATAAAAATCCATCACCTTCTGGACGCAGATCGTCTGAGCCTATTGCGAAGAGATCGAAGCGAGTAAACGACTCAATGTGCTATGATGGATACAATCATTGGATGGTGGATACGGACTCAAGACCGCGCTGTGGACTTTGCGATGGGCGAGCACGCAACAGATGCGAGAAATGCGACGTCGGCATTTGTATAAAATGCTTCAAGGCTTTCCATATGAATGAATAAAAAATTTTGTTTTGCTATTTTGTTGTCTTTGTTGAATAATAAAAAAAATTGTCCGAGTCGAAAAAAAATTTAAGTCAAAAACCACAAAAATTGTATTTTTTACCAACTTTTAACCGATTTTTAGGGTAGAAGAAAATTTGTTGAGGCTTCGGGAATACGCGTAATCGATTCCTCGCATATGAATTAGTCTAAAATCGATGTTTTGAGAAATTTTTATAAAAAATTTTTTTCGAAAAAATACGATCCAATCGATCTTTTTGAGCGAAACTCATGTTTTCGTGTCAATATCCAGACTTTTTCGAAAAATTGGGGTTTCAAAGATGTACCCTAAGTTTAAAATGTTGGTATTTCGCTATAAAACTCGGTTTTTTATGAAATTTTCAACGTTCCTAGGGTTTTTCTAAGCGCTGAACACGAATCCGCCGTTATTTTTTGTCCTAGACGTCGGGGTTATGGTCAAAAATGGATTACAAAGAACAGGCCTTTTGTGGGATTTTGCTTCAAAGAACAGACCTGAATTTTTGACGTTTTTACCACTCTCCCTCCAGTAGAGGTATCTCCTGAAGTCAAAACTTGATAATTCCATCGGATTCGAGTTCCCCATGGCCGAAAACCTCCTAGTAACAAAAATGATCGAAAAATAAAAGTTGGCACAGACTTATTGCCGCTTGAAACAGACGTGTTTAAAGGGGGTGCAGATAATAGGTCATTATCGGTCGAAAATTTTTTTTGCCAAAACAGACTATATAGAGGTAAAATCATGATAAAAATCGATTGTGCGCATTCCCGAAGCGTGAAAATGCTTCCTTGACCCTGATTCAGGGAAATAGATGTATGTATTGAAACGAAAATCGAAAAATTTTGAAATTTCTCCCTCAAAATCATATTTCGGGGGGTAATTTCATGCGGGGAATCGATTGCGCGTATCCCCGAACCCTGAAAATGCTCCCCTGGACCTGATTCAGAGAAAAAATTGAGTTTTTGAAAATGCGAAAAACGACAAGTTTCGCTACAAAAACCCAATTTTTCCCCGAATCAGGGTCAGGAAAGCATTTTCAGGGTTCGAAGATACGCATAATCGATTCCCCGCATAAAATTACCCCTAGAGGGGTCATTTTTAGAACAATACATTTTCGGGTCCTAAAAAATCACAAAAATCCACTTTTTTTGGCCCACCCTGTACATGTTGGATTTTCGCTTCAATTCACAATCTTATTTCCCTGAATCAGGGTCAAGGAAGTATTTTCAAGATTCGGGAATGCGCACAATCGATTTTTTGCATGATGTTACCCCTATATAGGCTGTTTTGGCAAAAAAATTTCAACCGAGAATGACCTATTATCTGCACCCCCTTTTAATGCACTTATCTTATTAGGGGGACAAAAGTTCGGGGACACTTTTGCTTCAAAGCCATTTTTCTCGCTTCAGATGGGGTAACTATAATAAAAAAATTATATCCCAAGCTTTCTTTCTCTTCGAGAAATCGCTTGGGGTAAGTGTCCCCGAACGTTTGCCTGATACTGAAGTTCTAACATACATTTACAACCACCGGATTATTCGGGGGGGGTGGGGATAAAGCACGAATTTTTGAAAATCATAACGCATGACGTACGCCCCCTTCCTTTCACGAAAAAAACATAAGGGTCCCCCCCCCTATGATTTTTATCCAAAAATGACCAACTCTATAAATTTTAACTAAAAAATGACCAAAAATTTATATTTTTCGCCAAAAAAGTCATCATTTTTTTGCCAAAAATCGTCAATTTCAGAGAATTTTCAGCTTTTGGGAAAATCATAGCGCATTTATTTGGAAAACCATAAGCATCAAATAGAATTATCCGGCCCCCTTGTAAATGTATGAGTTCTAAACACCTGTCTTAAAAAGTAAATTAATCAATAAGTACAGTTGAGAGCGAGTGCTTAAATGAAATTACTTACATCAATATCGACCTATGTTTTTGGCTAAAGTATAGTTTAGTCCACTTAATTCTATTTTAAAATATTGTGAACGACGGTATTATCATTAGAATATAAAAATGAACGACGGTATTATCATTAGAATATAAAAATGAACGACAGTAAGATCATCGAGAGATTTTGGCAATTGTCTGTTGTTGCCTATACTCCTGATAGTAAGTATCAGGTATATGAGCCACTTCTGTCCGCTGCTTAGAGGTCATCCAGATATTACGCAATCAAAATTTTCGGTTTTTTGACCCTCCCCCTGTAATCAACCGTAATCATTGGCTACCCCCCTCCCCCATGATTACGTAATCAATGGCAAAATTTTTAAAATAAAAATCAAAGCCTTATAAACAATTTTTATAACAAAAATATGATATATACGACAAATGTTTTTTGATTTTAAATTGAAATAATTGCTAACGGTTTTTCGAAAAAAATTGGAAAACTCGAGACCGCAAGTTGTCGTACTTTTTGTCGTACCACGGTACGACAGAAAGGTACAACGGTACGGCACCAAAGTACGACGACAACTTGCGGCCAGCCTAAATAATAATATCCAACTATCCAGAATATGGTTAATCATAGGAATCCGATGTAAACTCGATTTTTTGAAAACTTATATAAGCAACGAACAGAGGTGGCTCATATATCTAATATAATTTTAAAACTATAAACAAGGGACTAATTAATTTTTTAGATAGCATAAATCCAAATAAAAAACAATTAATCGGCTGGTTACATATAGCAGAGCTTATTCTCATTATAATTTGTGTGTCAGCAATAACATTACGCTATTTGATTATTCTTAAAACGTCACAAGTCAAAGTGCTCCATATTAACATGAAAGTTATAATTCACCATACTATTATGATGTTTTATACTCAACAAATATTGCGATTTGTCCAATTTTTGTTCGCTTTTACTGGCTTTTTTCAAGGTTATCATTTTTTATATGTTAAAAAAGTTGTGCCTTTTTCTGGTTCCTTTAACCAGGCCAATATAAGCTTATAGCTTTGTGGGAAAAGCAATTTCTCTTTAGAATTTCCCATTTTCTTAAAGGAGGTGGTAAACTTTGCAAAGCACTTCCAAAAAAATTTTTTTGAATTTTTGCAAAAATGATTTTTCTAGGGGTAATTTTATGCGAGAAATTGATTCCGCGCATTCCCGAGGCATGAAAACGCTTCCTTGACCCTGGTTCAGGGAAGAAATCGGTGTATTGAAGCGAAAATCCGAAAATGTTTGATTTTCGCTTCAATACACCGATTTATTCCCTGAATCAGGATCAAAAAAGCGTTTTCAAGATTCGGGAGTGCGCGCAATCGATTCCCAGCATAAAATTACCCCTAGGGGGTCACTTGTTAAAAAATTTTTTACATTTTTCTACCCGGCCCTATTTTGGACCCCACTTTTCACGAATTGACCACAAACCGCACCCCCCCCCCTTTAAGTAAAGTTAAAAAGCAGCGCCGCAGGCGAAAATTTTTTAGAGAAATCCATGTTCTAATCTAAAACGGAGCCCCAAACGGGACGCCGAACACGTCAAACGGGTCCCAATTAGGCTTAGGCCTAAGCCTAATTGGGACCCGTTTGGCGTGTTCGGCGTCCCGTTTGGGGCTCCGTTCGGCGCAGTCGTACTTTCACAAATTGCCTTTAAAATGCTTGAAAATAACGATTTAAAAAAATGCTACTTTCAAATAATTACCTCGTGAAAAAAATCTCGATTTCGAGATTGAGATCGGTCCGAGACTCTCGATTTCGAGATCTCGAATGCCCATTTTCAAGATCAAATCTTCGAGATTCTCGATTTCGAGATCTCGAATGCCCATTTTCAAGATCAAATCTTCGAGATTCTCGATTTCGAGATCTCGAATGCCCATTTTCAAGATCAAATCTTCGAGATTCTCGATTTCGAGATCTCGAATGCCCATTTTCAAGATCAAATCTTCGAGATTCTCGATTTCGAGATCTCGAATGCCCATTTTCAAGATCAAATCTTCGAGATTCTCGATTTCGAGATCTCGAGTTTTGAGATCTCGAGTTTTAAGATCTCGACCACCCTACTCATAAGGGGTAATATTAATATTCTAAAAGGTCAAAGTCAATGTTAATTCGCCCTTAATCGATTTGAGAATAAATTCTTGTTTTAGACATCTCAATATTTGGTCCTTTAAAAATTTTATACTTCATACGCGAAGCTTGTTTGATGATAGGGGCTTCGACATGTTCTATATTGACTATTGTTCTCACTTTGTCTACTATAAACCCAGAATGGTATGAACATCATGAAAGTCCTTTAATTTCGTGTGTTCCAATATTATTCATTTATGTTTATATAATCATTATCGAATTCTTACATTATCAAGGATTTACTTCTATGATTTTTATGCCAATAATGATAATTCTTCTGAATTTATTCAATTTACCATTTCTTATATGGGTGTATAAGAAAAACAAATATTATTTGAGTCGTAAATATAATCTATCGCTCAATAAGAAATTTCAAGTAATTATATCATAAGCCGGCAAGGGGTGGGGGGAGTCTCCCCTTGACCCACTCACTCATGGACCCAAACTTGTGGGGGGACCACCGCATGGACCCAAAATTGAATGGACTACCCTATTGCCGACCTATGAATTATATACTGTCAAACTTTTATTTATTAACATCTCCATAAATTCCAGATTTTGGAAAACATTCGAATATGTCAAACGTTAATACCAGCATATGTTGGATTATCATTTTTCATCGTGATATTTGGCGCGCTTTATTTTTTGGTATACGTAATGAGCGAAGATAAACTTTATGAAACGTCTTTAATGCTGTGTACCATGTTCAATGTTTGCTTTCAACTCCTGATCATCACACTGATATTGGTAATCCTATTTGGTCTACCAGAATCTCGAGTATACACTATGAGTTTTCTATCTGGCAAACCTATAAAAGTGAGAAGAGACCAGATTTCTCCGGTTAGAGATGAGCAACAAGTGTACTTTGATCAACTTAAGACTATGTGGGAAGCTCCTTTAATACAGAATAAACTGGGGACCGAGCGAGTTTAAATAAAGTTTCTATATTTAAAATTGTATACATTCTTATATTGATTTTCGGCATGAATTTCTCATAATCTTAACAAACATAAAATATTCTGTGAATCGTTGTGCTTTCGTACTCATTTTTGCAAAGCATTACTCGATCGGGCATAAAAATATACCCTAATTCCTGTGATTTCATGGTTCGAAGTTAATCGAGTAAGTATCAACAAGAATCTATTTAACGGTCGAGTTCCTATACCAATTTATTTAGTATGTACCCTTGTAATGGGCACTAGGAACGAATTTACTTTACTGTAAATTAGATTCCGATCCTAATTTACACGGAACTAATTTCCGAATTTGAAAAATCATATTAGAAACGTTAAATTTTGCTGATTTTGAGTTCTAGGGGATTTTCGCGGTCGAAAAACACGATTCTGAGCGATTTGAGCCGCTCCGAGCTCAACCTGACCGAGTTATGACGATTTGTAAATTATATTCCGTAAATTAAATTCGTAAATAAGATCCTTTGTAAATTGGTAAATTAGATTCGTTCCTAGTGCCTGTAATTGTACCTAATAGTTACGCAAACAAATTTTTTCTCAGAAGACTAAGCTAGTTTAATTTTAGTTAAACTAGCGTCAATATTGCTTTTCGAAAAATTTCGTATCACCTGCTATCATGCCAATAGTCCATTCCCACACAAAAGTCCTTAGAATGTTTTGACGAAAAATATAAACTTTATGGAAAATATAATTAAAAGTTTTAACGAAATTTTTCAATTCATACTCACTTATGATCGTAATAATGAAACAATTTGAATGCATTTTTAAAATTTTTGAGATTTCAATATCCCAGGTACTGTTCATTAAAATCTCACGATATAGATATTTAATTCGTTATTACAGATATTTAATTCGCAAGAATAGGCAAATGAGCGACAAGTGTACTTTGATCAACTTCAAAGTGCATTGTTACCCGATTTCTTCCAATATATCCAACTCGAATTCTCTTATTCATTTAACGATATATACTCACTCTTTTCTTATCGACATGAACAACTCGTCCACACGGCAGACCAAAGTTGGCAAAAAATGGGATAATTCTCCAAACCACTTTAAATCGTGTTCTTATTGCTCAGAATACGTTATTATGCAGGAATTTCAACGAAATTTAAGTGTACTCCTCGATTTTCAGGATAACTGGATTAAAAAAAAATTCAACGTGCAAAAAAAAATTCTACGACGGAAGTCGAACCTGGGTCACAAAAAGCATAAACCATAGGTTAACAGTGCCGGGCACATGTGCCCGGCACTGTTAACCTATGGCATAACCACCTACGTTGCCAATTGAGCCATCAATGCAAGTAAACTGACGAGATTGTAAAATTCATAAAATGATAAAAAAAATTCGAATTTGTAAACAACTAAAAAAAGCTATTTTTTGGAATTAGTTTAGAATTTGAATTCCCATCCAAAATTGAAAATCAGGGTTTTGGCGGGAATTCAAATTCTAAACCAATTCCAAAAAATAGCCAACTTCAAACGCGATTATCTCGACAACAATAACGATTCAGAATTTACTGTAAAAACAAAAAATGCTCCATTTTTCATGAATTTTCCGAATATATATAAATTATGGCAAACTTCGCTAATCTAAAGAATTTTCAAATTTTTGTTGACCCTTTTCGGGGTTCATTTTCTATTTTTTGTAGACACGCTTTTCCTGCAAACGATAGCTCAAATTGTAGGTACTAAATAGGAGTAAATAATAGGAGAAGAAACGTAGTGCACTCGAACAACCCGTAGGAGTTAGATCGAAAATAGTATTTTTTGGACCTCAAAAATGACCTAAAAAATGAGAAAAATTGCTCTATCTCCAAAACTACGCAGTTTTGACTATGAGTCGTATAGACAAAAAATGAAGTAGAATTCACCAGCTTTCCAACGACACCAAAACCATTGGATATGGATTTAGCTGGACGGAGATGTGCACATTTGAAGTTTGACCTAAAGTTCAAAAGGCCGGCCTGCCGTACAGGGGCACCAAAAAGTAGGATTAAAAAACGGACTTCAGATTCGTGTTCAGCGACCCCGAAAACCTAGGGTATACCATGGTTTCAAAAATTGATTCGAATTTTCGTTACTATGGCCACCCATTATTCAAGACTGGTTCGAGATTTCGAGACATCGTCTCTTAAAAATTTTTTGCATAAAATTCTACTAATTGAGCACTATCGAAATATTTTTTAGCCTATCGAAAACGGTTATTGGAATGATGAGATATTTAGGATACAAGTTAGTAAAAAAATCAAATTTTTTTATGAAAATCAGAAAAAAACTCGATTTTTCACTAACTTGTATCCTAAATATCTCATCATTCCAATAACCGTTTTCGATAGGCTAAAAAATATTTCGATAGTGCCCAATTAGTAGAATTTTATGCAAAAATTGTTTAAATCTCGATTTTTTTAAATTTTCAAAGTTAGTGATGAAATTCGTAAAAAATTATCTAACTTCTGGCAGCCATAACTTGAAAATGACAAAATATTTTTCAATAATTTTTTTGCAAATAAAAATTCGGATCTCCAGTTATTTGTTGATCATAGAAATCCGATATAACCTCAATTTCTGATGATTTTTTGAAAACTTATATAAGCAGTGGACAGAGGGTTCATATACCTGATACTTCCCTTCAGGAGTATAGTCAAGAACAGACAGTTGCCACATTCTCTCGATGAGCTTACTGTCGTTCATTTTTATATTCTAATGATAATACCGTCGTTCACAATATTTTAAAATAGAATTAAGTGGACTATACTCGACTTTAGCTACAAACATAGGTCGATATTGATTTAAGTAAGTAATTTCATTTAAACATTTACTCTCAACATGTACTTTTTGATTAATTTACTTTTTAAGACAGGTGTTTAGAACTTCAGTATTAGGGGAGGAAAAGTTCGAGTACACTTTCCCCAAGCAATTTCTGCTTGGGGAAAGTGCAGAAATTGCTTGGGGAAAGTGTAATCGAACTTTACAAATTATGGTTTTTGTCTCGGCTGATATGCAAGCATACGATGTTAGCCTACTTCTAACGACTACATTTCATTTTGGTTCGCAAATCTTGTTTATATGGGCTGCCGTATCTTTTACTTTTTTGATACCAGAGATGAGGGAACAAGCATTACACTTGTTGTTTAAAAGACCTATGAGAACTTCAGTACAAGTCATAACTCCGGTACATGAACAAAAAGATATTTATTTCATTCAATTGAGATCGGTGTGAGGAACTACTGTTAGAAGATTTTCAGTAATGTTGTGATGAATTGTTAAATTTAATGTAAAAAATTGTGACAACTTGATAAATGTTATGACGTCGTTATTATATTGTGTGTTGATCGAGGCCCGTCTGACTTTGAGTCAGATGTGCGATACAGAGTTCCCCAGATCGGACGTATGATACAGAGCAAGGTTGCTTGACTCTTGATCGGACGTTCGATCCATAAAAGGGACGACGGGATCGGATGTCTGGGGCTGTTTCAATTGTTGACTAGAGAAATTTCAACGACTGACTAGTGTAACTTTTTTCAAGACAACCAACTGATTAGTTTGATTTTTTTAAAGATCTATATTTAAGCTTCATAAAAAACCAAACTAGTCAGTAGGTTATCTTGAAAAAAGTTACACTAGTCATCCGTTGAAATTTCTCTAGTCAATCGTTGAATTTCGGCGGTGGGATACTTACGGACGGACATTTGGGGACGGAACATTTGCGGACGGACTTTTGAGGACGGACATTTGCGGATGAAACC
Organism: Acrobeloides nanus; assembly: GCA_900406225.1. NCBI lineage: Eukaryota > Metazoa > Nematoda > Chromadorea > Rhabditida > Cephalobidae > Acrobeloides > Acrobeloides nanus. The sequence continues at coordinate 3,683 of OZJO01026484.1, read as the reverse complement.
TTTGAAAAATTCAATTTTTTGAAAAATTTGAATTTTTCAAACGTTTCGTCCGCAAATGTCCGTCCGCAAAAGTCCGTCCGCAAGTATCCCACCGCCGAAATTTCGCTAGACAACAATTGAAACAGGCCCCTGATCTTCCGATCTGGAGAACTCTGGATCGGACGTCCTACGATCTCTAGACTTATCTCTGGATCGGACACAATATATAAAAAAATAATGAAGAAGAAATGCAAAAAAAATTTTGTCTAATAAAATTTAACTATTTTTTTGTTGCTTTCATAACAATTTTTTGTCATAAAATCAAATTTACCTCAATTACCGAATTAATATATTGGGTTGTTGAACTTTGTATTAGTGTTCTTTGATACTTACTCCCATAATTGTTTGTTGGATGAACGACTTTGATTATAAATTTTTCGCAAGAAACACTTTACAATTTGTAAATATAAGTTTCGATGACGATCTTAAAGGGGGTATTTTTTATGGCTTAATAACGAAAAAAATTTTAAATCTTTTTTGCAAAATGTCATATCTAAGGGTAATTTTATGCGAAAAATCGATTGCGCGCATTCCTGAAACGTGAAAACCTTTGTTTGACCCTTAAAAATTGAAAAATATGTTTTTTTACCCATATAAAAATATGTATTTTAACCCATATTTTCACAATTTTTTTCAATAATTTTGTTTCTAATCATATCTGGTGATTGGAGCGCTCGATTGAGCTATCGGGCGATGGATTCGGATTTAAACTCGATTTTTGGCGAATTTTTGAAATGTAGGAGCAATCAAAAAACAACCTGTACGTATACTATTAGGTTGGTGCATAATTATCAAGCGTTTTTAAAAGCGCGCCAAAATCTTTATTATTTAGCATTTTGTTATCGTTTATTTTATTTCATCATTTTGTTTATTTCATAAGATATCAATATGCGTACTCCCGATCACATTAAGCTTTGCTATATTATGCTCAATCACTTCGAAAAAGGATGGACTGCTGCTCAATCGTTTCGTGATCTCACAAACACTTATGGCGAAGGAACAATCGGCGAAAGTACAGTCCGAACTTGGTTTGCTCGATTTAAATCCGGTGACAAGGATGTAGAGGACAAAGAAGGAAGAGGCAGGCCTTCAGAACTTGACGATGATGCACTATTAGAGGCCGTAGAGCAAGACGAAAGTTACACCACCAGAATGCTTGAAGAGGAGTTTGGGGTCGACCACTCAACCATTGTTCGACATCTTCTACAACTTGGAAAAGTTTGTCGTTTCCATCAAGTTCGCCTAATCAATAACTGTCTTTAGGTATGGAAATTGTGTGATTGGGTGTATCATGAACTCACAAACAAGAACAAACAGGATTGAGTGAAGGTTTTCTCTGATCTTCTTGAATGTCATGATCAGCGACCATTCTTGCACAATTTGGTCACTGGAGACGAAAAATGGATTCTTTTCCGAAATTTCAAGCGCAAGAAGGTATTTATAAATCCAGCCTCTCTAATGTCAATCTCTCTATCTCAAATTGGATGCAGGGTGAAATCTTTGATGACTTTTACGATATGATTGATTCAGTCAAAGGTTGGATTGCCTCCAAGAACCGTCAATTCTTCATACATGGAATCGACCTTCTTCCTGAAAAATGGCAGGGTATTGTAGATGCCGATGGAGACTATGTTCATTAGAGTTTTTTTTATCATTTAATCAACTTTTCTCTTTGTGAAAATATAAATTTAAGTTGGATTTAAAAACACTTGATAATTATGCACCAATCTAATACAAAAAACATATTTTTCAATTTTTAAGGGTGAAACAAAGGTTTTCACGCTTCGGGAATGCGCGCAATCGATTTTTCGCATAAAATTACCCCTAGATATGTCATTTTGCAAAAAAAAAACAGGAAAATTTTTTTCGGAGATTAAGCCGTAAAAAATACCCCCTTTAAGGCACTACTAATCTTATCAGTGGGCAAAAGTTCTGGGTCACTTTTGCTTCAAAACCATTTTTCTCGCTTCAGAAAAGTGATTCGGGTCAAATTTTTTTGCACATTATACTTCCCATAATGTTTAACAAAACTATAAAAAAATTATTTGATTTGTATTCTATTTCTGTTTTTAAACAAATGTTTGAAAATGACCCTTTTCCTCTATTTTTGGGCATTTTTTCGAAAAAATATTTTTTGGAGTGAAAACATGAGCGATTTAAAATTTTTTAGCAGAACCCAATCTACAGCGATGGGGCAACTATAATAAAAAATTATATCCCAAGCTCTTTTCCTCTTCGAGAAATCGTTTGGGGAAAGTGTTGCCGAACTTTTGCCCACCCCCGTGATTCTGAAGTTCTAAACACCTGTCTTAAAAAGTAAATTAATCAAAAAGTACACGTTGAGAGCGAATGCTCAATGCTTAATTGAAATTACTTACATCAATATCAACCTATGTTTTAGGCTAAAGTTAAGCTAAAGTCGAGTATATTCCGCTTAATTCTTTTTTTAAATATGTTGTGAACGACGGTATTATCATTAGAATATTAAAATGAACGACAGTAAGCTCATCGAGAAAATGTGGCAATTGTCTGTTATTGACTATACTCCTGATGGTAAGTATCAGGTATATGAACCACCTCTGTCCGCTGCTTATATAAGTTTTCAGAAAATCATCAAAAATTGAGGTTACATCGGATTTCTATGATCAACCACAATCGGATAGCTAGAGATCCGAATTTTTATTTGCAAAAAAATTATTGAAAAATCTTTTATCGTTTTCAAGTTATGCCTGCTAGATTTTTGGCGATCTTTTGAAAACTTATATAAGCATCGGACAGAGATGGCTCATATATCTGATATAATTTTAAAAATATAAACAAGGGTCTAATTTTTTAGATGGCATAAATCCAAATACAAAACAATTAATCGGCTGGTTACATATAGCAGAGCTTATTCTCACCATAATTTGTCTTTCAACAACAACATTACGCTATTTGATTATTCTTAAAACGTCACAAATCAAAATGCTCCATATTAACATGAAAGTTATAATTCATCATACTATTATGATTTTTTATACTCAACAAATATTGCGAGTTGTCATATTTTTATTCGCTTTTACTGGTTTTTTTCAAGGTTATCATTTTTTATGTGTTAAAAACGTTGTGCCTTATTTCTGGTCCCTTTAAAAGGCCAGTCCAATTTTGAACCGAATTTTTGTTTAAAAGTGAAAAAAAAGTTCACGTTGGGGAACCCACTTTTTGCTTTGGAAGTAAATTCCAATTTGACAACCCTAGGGAGATATTTGACATACAAAATTGCATTAAAAATTTTAAACGTGTTTGTGTATTGAAGCGAAGGGATTGATGCCGTTTGAATTCTTGATTCAAATCTGTTTATTGAAACGAATTAATCCATTTTTACAAAGATCTTAAAATTTCATAAAATGAACATTGTAGCAATTTTTTATAACTCTATGAGACGAATAAAATGACACCAAAAATATCTAATTTGATTTGAGTTATTGAAACGAGAGCCTGTTTCATGTTTTCTTTTCAATAACTCAAATCAAATTGGATATTTTTGGTGTCATTTTATTCGTCTCATAGAGTTATAAAAAATTGCTACGAAGCATGAAAACGCTTCCTTGACCTTGATTCAGGGAATGGGGTGGGTGTATTGAAGCGAATATCAAACATTTTCG
>OZJO01026480.1:0-49450 GCA_900406225.1 Acrobeloides nanus | reverse complement strand
GCATTTTCACGCTTCGGGAATGCGCGCAATCGATTTTTCGCATGATTTTAGGCCTATATAGGCTGTTTTGGCAAAAAAATTTTTCGAAAAAAATTTTCGGAAAAATTTGCATAAAAGCCGGTTTTTTTTGGCCCACCCTGTACTAAAAAGTAAATTAAATGCTTTGGAAGACTTACATGGCGAGTGAAAGTTTGCCGCATACACTGTAAAACGCATATGCACAGAGAGTGTGATTTTTACAGTTAATTTTGATACCTTATTTTGATACTTTAACTTGGATACGTGCCTGTATTAGAAGCTATAATACAAGTGGACAAAGTTCACACGAGCACAAAACAAAAAATTATTATTGTACGCCAAATTTTAACTTGCCTTGTAAACTTACAAGGAACACTATCAACATGTTCCTCTCCGATTTGACCGAAACCGGTTTCAAATGATTCGTCATGCCCGACTTTATTATAAAATTTTTTTTGGTATTTTCGGCCCATAGGCCTTTCTGATCGAGATACGGGGCTTCCAATATTACCTACTAGGGGGGAGATCAATTTTTCTTTGATTCAGGATCAGGGAAGTGTTTTCAAGCGTTAGAAATGCGTCAATCGATTTCCCGCATAAAATTAGCCCTAATAGGGTCATTTTTGAAAAAAAATTTCGGATTGAGAAACATGAAAAAATCACTCAAATTTTTGTTTTATACACACTGAAAATATAATTATGGCAAATCGAGAATGTTCTACTGATAAGATCACAAATTTTAGATGACTCATATACACAAAAAACTGACAATTTATACATTTTAGCGACTCCATCCGTATTTATCATTAAATGTTTTTTCATATTTATAAGACGCTTATTGGATATTCCTTTGTGAGCTAAGAATTCAAATTTTTTGTTGTTATTTTTTTATTCCACAAAAAAATCGATAAAGCAATGTTATTGGAGCAAAAATTTTTATTCTTCTTTTACTCATGTCGTTCATTGTATTGTGTTTAGATCGCTAGTCCTGTGAAAATGGCCACAATATCAACACTACTTTCTAAAGTCTGTTTTTTTTCGCAAATACCGAGTTGCGGATTTGTAGTTTGGGCTCTATTCCGAAGGTGTAGGTTCAAATCCTGGCGGCAAACATTTCTTTTTGCCTCATTTTGTGTTTGCAAAGATGTCAAGAAAACTATTTTGTAGAAAATAAAAATCGACAAAGGCAGTCCGTAACGTTGTAAAATAGACTTTCAGGATTTTTTTAAGCTCAAGATCATCAAAAACAGATGAAAACTGACGGAGGAGAGGCGTTTTGAAATTTTTTTGTAACTACAAATCCGTAACTCGGTATTTGCGAAAAAACAGACTTTATTCCTTATAAACAAACTGAAACACAATGTACTCACTGTAAATCTGAAAAAAGCGTAAAGTTACGTAAGTAATAATTTTATTCATAATATCTAATTCGAAAGAGTCTCATCTTTTTTGGTGTCGAAAAAAATTTTCATTAGGATTCTGGCTTATCACCTTGATATATATCATTATGATTCATTGCTGAATTTTGGATGGTATCGGTAAGCATGCAATTTCATACACTAATCAAAAAAATTTAGCTCCTCAGGTTGTTTATTCCGACCGATTTATGATAAAACTTGTTGTCCATCATATCAATTTAGGTACATTTATTGATTATTTAGAAATTTGTTAAAATAATTTTTTCAAGGTATTACAGTAATACTTTTTGAACAAATTAACGCAATTTTCAAAATACCTCTCCTCTGCTCTAGTAAATCCATTTTCTATGATCTTGGGCTTAAAAAATTTCTCAGAGCCTATATTTCAACGATACGGACTGCTTTTTTTGAAAATTGCGTTAATTTTGGTCAAAATTTGTTCCAAAAGTATTACTATAATTGCCTGGATGCAAGTTTTTTTAAGTATTGAAACGAAAAGATTTGAAATCGAGTTTTTCAAAAATCCGCAACTCAGTATTTGCGAAAAACAGACTTTAGCATGCAAGATGAGCAAGTTACTACTTCGCTATCAATGCTCTGATACTAACAACGTTTAGATTGATGACGTTCAAAAGGCCATTTTTGCTGAAATTTCAAAACCTACTAGCTCTGAATAGTGTGGATGTCGGCAACTGACTCCAATTTTTTTCTTTACCCATATCAGGGGCTCTCTACAAGAATATTTAGGAAGAATTTCTCGAATTTCCGACCTTCATCTGAGAATGATCTCTTGTTAGAATTTCAACTACAAAAAGGGCACCTTTGTGCTTGGTGTTTAAGAGATTTTAATCAAATAAAAAGTTGAGAAGAACTTTTTCGGCACTTTGTATAAATAAAAAAGTTTTATTAGAAAATTAAAATACCACTTGAATTCCCAATTGTGGACGTATATTTTTTTATTTTACCAAAAAGCGTTTTGACAGGCTTAAGCCAAACATCTCTATAGCATGGAGTCAACGTGATCATCGCTAAATTGTTCAAGGTACCATGAAGAGATGAAATTTCAAAATTCAACCAACTAAACTCTAAATTTAATCCATTTCACTTTTTAAAGAAAAATTCCCTTACGGTTAATATCTTTGATAGCTCCTAGTGAAGAGAATACTATTCCCATATAAGGAAGACCTAATGTAATTGTTGGTACTATGGTCTAAATTCAAAGAAAATTTTCATTTTTTCCTCCATAATTCTTTAGGCACCATTTATACTTCCGTCGCGACGCGACAGTGCATTTTTGTGCCGCGCGACAGTACATTCTATGTCGCGTGACGCATCGCAAGTTAGCGTTTATAGTCTGTCGCGCGACACGTCGCATGACGCGTAGATTTTTAATTTTTTTAAAAACACTATTACTTGGTTTGAAAAGACGTTTGTCTATTAACAAGCTTCGGTGCTGAAGTGACAAAGCAAAGGGTTTTTGGTCACAAAAGTTGCGGGTTCGAATCCCGCTTTGTTCTCTTTTTGCCACTCGGCTTTGTGTCGCGTGGTCAGCATTTGCGACGTAGCAGGCTGTCATGCGACGCAACTATAAACGGCATTGAAAAATTGTTCGCACTATAAACGTAATTGCTCTGCGATGCGACGGAAGTATAGATCCTGCCTTACAAGAAAAGGTCCCCAACAGCGACTCCTCGATTTTGACAACTGCCTCAAAAAATCAAAAAAAATGTGTAGATAAAGATTCCATAAAAAATTTTTCCGACCGGCTTCAGGTCGACGAGAAATAGGCATTCAAAGTTGTTAATTTTTATTACATCACTACTTAAGAAAGTTAACGAGTTTTATTCAAATACCTCTATATTCAAGTGGTAATTGTCTCTCTTTTTTGCGCTATGTGCCTGGTTCGAGTCCCGGCCGCGTCTATTTGTTTTTGCCATTGTTTTTTTCGCGTTGATTTTTTTTATGAATTTAAAAACCTTTATAGTCTGTTTCAAAAAGAGATATTATAGAAACTTCCCGACCCCAGTTATGAGTGATTCCGTCCGATCTGGCAAGTTAATCAACGTTGGGCCCGAGAGAATTTAAAAAAATTTTATCAGACCCCCTAAATTCTGCCTCGTAGAATGTTTTCCTATTTTTATTTTCCTTGAAAAAAATTTTTCAGGACTGTAAATTGACTTTAAAAAATATATAAAATATCATTGAATGAGATTACAAATTATGATAGAATTATCATAATTCAAGATTTCATTTGTAAATGATATTTTAAAGTCAATTTACAAGCCTGAAAAATTTTTTTCAAGGAAAATAAAAGTAGGAAAACATTCTACGAGGCCGAATTTAGGGGGACTAATAAAATTTTTTTAAATTCTCAAAAATCATTCTCGGGGATCGAACAAGCGGGCCCAACGTTGCTTAACTTGCCAGATCGGACAGAATCACTCATAACTGGGGTCGGAAAGTTTCTATAATATCTCTTTTTGAAACAGACTATAAAGGTTTTTAAATTCATAAAAAAAATCAACGCGAAAAAAACAAAGGCAAAAACAAATAGACGCAGCCGGGACTCGAACCGGGCCCATTGCGCAAAAGTTAGACCTTACCACTTGGATATAGAGGTATAAAGAATATACGTTAACTAAGTAGTGATGTAGTAAAAATTAACAACTTTGAATACCGATTTCTCGTCGACCTGAAGCCGGTCGGAAAAAATTTTTTATGGAATCTTTATCTACACATTTTTTGTGATTTTTTGAGGCAGTTGTCGTCAAAATCGAGGAGTCACTGTTGGGGACCTTTCCTTGTTAGAACTTTTACCTGAACAACCAACGAAATTATTAGTTGTTGTTGCATTTTGAGAGTTTTCTTCGATAGACTTTTTTCATGCTTTTTTAAATATCGTAACATTCGATAGACTAGTGTGTAATCGCAAGATAAAAGCAACATTACAGAAATTGAAATAGACCCCATAAAAATATATGTCGACGCATAGCCAGATAAACATACCATACAATTAGTGCCATATATTGTTATAAAATCGGGGTAATTCTATAAAAGATGTCATTCACAAATTACGTTTCCCAGAAGGAGGAGGGGGGGGNNGGGGGGGGGGGGGGGTCAGCCGAAATCTAACGTAATTTTTGTTGTTGAAAGAATAGGATCCATAGTTTCGAAAATAACAATTTTTCATTGAAGATCGAGAAAAATTAAGGCGTTCTTTTGTGTTTGCGCATATCAGATCAGATTCGAAGAGGTTGTTATTATATTTTAAAGATACAGGCCCAGAATGGGCGCATTAAGGCATACCTATAATTTTATGGTCAGAACCCCCTATTTTTTAGCTGGAAATAACGAATTTCATATTCAAATTTTCCAGTTTGGATATGAAAAAACTGGATATTTATCGATTTCTAGGACTAAAAAACCTTTTTCTAAAAACCTTTTTTTGCCTCGCAATTTTAAGTGACAAGATGAGGTCTAGGAAAAATTAGAATATGAACTTCGTGATTTTCAGCTAAACGATAGGGAGTTCTGACCATAAAAGTATAGGTATGCCTTAATGAGCCCATTCTGGGCCTGTACCTTTAAAGGGGGCGCACGCCGAGTACGAATCTCGAAAAAAATTTTTCGAACCCCAGTCCCTCAATAAAGTTTTTTTACTCGAAAACCAAGAATATGTTTTTCACGAAAATTGGTACACTACCGTTTTTGGGGTCACTGAATCGATTGGGGCAAGAATTTTTAAAAAATTCCTTCAGGACAAAATAGCAAATTTTTGTTTCAATGCCCAAAGTCAAGATTTTCACAAACAAAGAAACATGCATAAAATGGACAAATTAGCTCGCTATTTTATAAAAGTTGAAAATTCAAAATCATTTTTCAGAAAAAAGCTATGTCAAACTAAAATAGGTACATTTCATCTGAAACACCCTGTAGAATGTAAGTCTATAAAATTTTTGAGAAAAATCGATTTTTTATTTTAAAATTTTGGCAAAATAGGAGGATGAAAAATAATCCCCGGGGTTATTTTAGAAAAATACGGTAATTGGACTTCTTCTCTATGAAGTCTAAGAAAGAAACGAAATCGGAGAAACCTAAGAAATGATTATCTAAGAAATTAAACCAATTCAAGAAATTCATCGGAATTCAAACAAATCCAATAAAATCTCAAGCAGATGGAAGGGGCGGATGGGAGGCTTCAAACTAGGCTAAAATTAAGACTAGGATAAGCCTAAGCATAGATGTCTATCAAGAGTGCAGTTATATTAAGGTGCCGTTCTACCGAGAGCCTTTTGTACTTTCAATCATTTCATCTTCCATACTTTAACTATAAACTGATGCCCAAATTCCCAGTTAAATTCAAACTGTGCTAAAATTGCCCAGAATATCGATAAACACGGAAAACTATAAAACAAGTGTATTCCGACTATAAAGATCCAAGCTTTCCTCTTCTGGAACCAATCTTTGTCCATAACAGAAGAATATCGGTACATAAACGCCGCTAACACAGAACAACCGCAAAGCCCAACAAGTATCAGAAAAATACTGAAGTATACACCACTTTCGATAAACCCCTGGTTTTTTGTTAGGCCCAAAGAACAGAGTCCCAATGCTGGGATGAGTGGGAATGGCACGTAGATTAAGGCGGTATGTGTGTCCAATAAAAAAGAGCATATCTAAAATAGAGGTGTTGTAGCCGATATTGAATTTCAGCCAATCCTGAATCGGCTAGTCGATTTAGTATATTCATGATTCACTAGCCGATTTAGGATCATCGATCTTGATTCTAAATCTCCGGCTATTCTTTTAAGCTTAGGCTTAGGGGGTCTATTACACTTTAGGAGTCCAATTTGTCTTTAGGAGTCCAATTAACTTTTAAGAGTCCAACATTTATTCTTATTAATTACATTCAGAGTTTTCGGCCGTATCTACTTCGAAACCGAAACTTTTTTTCTGCGGCCCACCGTAGCCCCACTAGGGGTAGAGTGAACGGACGCTTCGCGCCGTCCCGCGCCATCTCCCCCTATCTAGGTTATCTTGATCCGTCCCAGAGCGAGCTCGACCCCTGGCGGAGGTGGGACGCAGAAAAAATACAGGAAAAATGTAGAGCACTTGGGTATGTTGTAACTTAAACGAAATTGTACTTTTTGTTAAAGAATGGGAAGTAGATATGGCCGAAAACTCTGAAAAAATTTAAATCTTAGAAAAATTGCTTTTTTTGGATTTTGCAAATTTTATTTTTGCTAAAAATTGTGAATTTACGTTGAAAATAAATAAAACTAGATTTGGACTCTTAAAAAAATTATAGGACTCTTAAAAGTTAATTGAAATCCTAAAGTGTAATAGAGCCGGCTTAGGTTTAGGCTTAGACCTAGGCTTATGCCTAAGCCTAGGTCTAAGCCTAGAAGAATATCAGGATATATAGAATTAAGATTGGTGATCATAAATCTGCTAGAGAATCTTGAATTTCCTAAACTGGCTAGCCGATTCAGGATCGACTGAAATTCAATATCGGCTACACAGAATGTAGAATAAAAGCCTGCCCACAATCGCGTTTTAGCAACTTGGAGACCTTTTTTAAAGTGCTATAGGCTTAGGCTAACAAGAAACGTTACCCAGTTGTCAATTGAGAATTGAAACAAAATCTATTCCAAAATTTTCCAGAAATTGAATATAAAGAACCTTCTTCTGGAATAGGTTTTGTTTCAATTCTCGATTGACAATTAATTGGACAACGTCCTTTGTAAGCCTAAGACTATAAACCAGCTCTATAAATCAACAAGTGCAGAAAAACTCGTTGTTCTCTCTAAAATAAGGCGAAAAATTTACTGTGATGTTGGCCAAAAAATATTTATACAGCCCTAATTTTTTAGGAGAGGTTCTAAAAATAAATATTAGCGCAATTATAGCCGAAATACAGTTGATAACAAAGTTGATATGCAATTTTTGAACATAGTTATTGGTTATTTCCTGATAAGAATTAGAATTGTTCATAATCTAGTATGGTATGCTTGAAGAAAATTGAGATCAACAATTATAAGCTAGTGAAAATGGAATTAATCTATAGAAAAACACTTCTGAAAATCGAATTAATCTATAGGAAAACACTTCCCTTAGGATAAAACTTCCGTGTTCTTAATACTCTACTTGGAAATGGATAATTGAATTAAGCGATATAAGATTATAGAGAAAAGAAATTTTTCTCGCCCACAAATTATTAGCAAGAAAGTATTTTTTCAAGAATATTCATAGAAGATCCAAGAAAATCCTGTAAAAATTAAAATCTTGTTTTAGAGCCTCAAAACTAAGAAGATCCAGACAATATCAAAGACCCCCCCCCTTATCTCGAGAAGAAATTTCAATTCAAAGTTTTTATGGAGCGGCTTTTAGGGACAAAATGCAGGTTTTTTAAAGAACGTTGAATTGAAACTTCTTCTTGAGATAGGATAAGGGGGGGGTTCTTCGTGATTTTTAGGTTACTACCGTTTTTCGATGCGCTGAATTGATTGGCGATGAAATTTTTCTTCAAAAATTCCTTCTTCAATTTATTTTGTTCATTTCAACAACCAGATTTCCTGATTCAGGGAAAACTTGAACTTGGAATCGGGATAACACTGGATTCAGTCCTATAGGAAGGTCTGATCCTACAATTTATTATTTCCAACTAAAGTTCATTAATCAATACAGTTGTTCCCAAAATACTCCTAGTTTTGACCGCTTTAAAAATACCATATTATCTCTAATAGAAGGACAGGGGTCACCTAAAATCATAAGGGTCTCCCTTATGTTTTATGAAAAATTTTCTAAAATTTACGCCTCCGAGAGAGGTTGAAAAATAGAAGGACATGTCCTTCTATTAGAGATAATACGGTACCTAGTTTTTACTGCCTTTTGAAAAGTTTTATACAGGTGTAAACTTTTCTTGGGAAAAACTGCTGCGTGAATAGACACTAGAAAAGGGTTAGAAAAACAGATGAAATCCCTTTCATGGTATAGTTAGATTACAGGAACAACTGGCATTAATTTTTCAGTGTTTCCATTGAACTTTATATAAGGATTTTTCGGATTTTTTTATTTCAATGTAAACTAGACGTAGAATTTCTTTATTTTTATGTCTTTGAGGCCAATGAGCCAATTTTTATCGGTCAGTATCATCACCTTTTTGAGAGAAAATATAGTAAATATGCAGACATCCGTTTTCTTGGTAGTCTCTAATCAAATTATCTATAATTATACAAATATAATGGAAACACCTAAAGGAGTGTTTAGGGGAAATGAATTCAAAAACGTTATCATACATGGTGTGCCAAAATAACATAACTACCTGAAATTTTCATTTTTGCGAAAAAAACAGTAGGTCAAAATTTGAATATTTGACCCCTTAGATGAGGTTACATTCAAAATATTTTTGTATCATCGAGTTCAGCGCGATAAGTTGCCCTAAAACCCGTATTCATCACAACTAGCCTAGTAATCCTTTGAAATTTTATCCAATGTTTTATTTTTAACTCCTTTCGAAAATGCCGAAACTCTTGAACTCGGGATTTCCCAGAAAAATAGCCTTTATATGCCATTTAAAAGTATAGAATTAGATCTTTCAAAATAAGTCCTATCGTAACAAAGCTAAAAAATTAACTAAGTCAAATTCATTGAAGCAAGCCTTGAACCGAGTCTAATTCTTTGGTCCGAGCCTGATTTATGGACATGAGCCATACTTGAAGTCAAAGTTGAGTTTTTTCGATTCCTCGCATGAAAACCCCTAGAGCATTGATTTCGACTTCAGAAACCTTTTTTATGTAGTTCACCGAAATTCGCGTATTTCCGTTACACTGTGACACTGTCGGCGGACAACCGGGCAAACAAACCTGTAGTTTCAATAGCTTTTATAGATTTATTTAATACAATATTTACAAGCATAAGCACATTCGGATTTCATTAAGATCTTACATAGCGGATATTCGCATAAGTAGTGCCGGGATCAGCTCACACTAAAAAACGCGCCACTTTTACGATGATCACTTGAGATAATATCCAAATAGAGGCTGTAAAAATCAGTTTGAAAAAAATTCGTCACACTTTTTCGTCGGTGATGTAAACCTGACATTACAGGGTGCGGCAAAAGTTCTTGGACTTAGTTTTTGAGTCATAACTCGTCATGGTTAAAAACTTGTAAGATGATTTTAGTGTGATTTTAAAGCTTAGACCTATAGCTATTCAGTGATACCAAAACCGTGCCTTAAGCCTTTCTCTAACAGGAAAATGCCAAAAACAGGTTGCGGCTAAAAATATCAAATGGTCGCATCTCAAGGTCTCGCATGTTTTGTTGAAACTTTTTATATCATAACTTGTGATAGACAAAGCTTAGTGAAATGGTCTTAGTATCGTTGAAAAGCTTGAGGCTTCAGCTTTCAAAAGAGACCAAAACCAAGCCCCAAGGATATTTCTAACAAAAATTATGCCACAAAGGGTCATGACATGATATTTTCTGCATCTTTTTAGTTTTGAGGCTCTAAATCAAGATTTTATTTTTTATAGGATTTTCTTGGATCTTTTATGAATATTCTTGAAAAAAATACTTTCTTGTTAATAATTTGTGGGCGAGACAAATTTCTTTTCTCTATAATCTTCTATCGCTTAATTCAATTCTTTATTTCCAAGTAGAGTATTAAGAACACTTTTTTGAATTTTTTGCGGAAAAATCGATTTTTTATATTTTCATAAAATGAATATTCTAGCAATTTTTTATAGCTAAACGAACAAAATGACATAAAAATTATCCAATTTGAACATGTTTTGGGTTATTGAAACAAAAATCCTGATTTCATGTTTTCGTTTCAATAACCCAAAACAATGTTCAAATTGGATAATTTTTTGTCATTTTGTTCGTCTCATTTAGCAATAAAAAATTGCTAGAATGTTCATTTTATGAAAATTTAAAAAATCGATGCAAAAATCGATTTCCGCAAAAAATTTAAAAAAGTTTGTGTATTACAATGACAAGCTTCTAAATTTTTAATAATCTACCATAAACGTCTTGTTTTGAAATTTTAATGTCAAACTAGCGTGCTTCGCGCACCTAAACCTCTATGGGGCCACACATGCACAACCCTTTGGTTACCGACTTCACACAAGAATTTTCATGAAAAGTGATGTTCTAAAAGTTATTCCTTAGATCATGGGAAACAATTTTGTAGAATATTAATTTTTATGAAAAACTTTTATATTGAAGAAAAATCGTATGGTAACCAAAGGCCGTAACCAAAGGCCGGTAATCAAAGGCCGGTAATCAAAGGCCGGTAACCAACGGTCGGTAACCAAAGGCCGTTAATCAAAGGCCGGTAACCGTAACCAAAGGCCTAGTGCCCGAATTTCGGGGGAGGGAGTCGCCCGCAACCCACAGGCCAAAATAAGTTTCGCTCACAAATTTTGCGGGCGAGACTTATTTCGCCCGCAACCTTCGGGCTGCAGACGAGCTGCATAAATTTCCTATTTTTTCAACAAAAATCGTAATTTTTTAAAGCATTAATAGCTTAAAAAAGTATTTTTCAAAAAAAATTTTCGCGCCTGTTGGCGCGAANAGACGAGTAGCAAAAATTTCCTATTTTTTCAACAAAAATCGTAATTTTTTAAAGCATTAATAGCTTAAAAAAGTATTTTTCAAAAAAAATTTTCGCGCCTGTTGGCGCGAATAACATAAGGGGACCAAAGTGATTTTTGAAAAAAAATCACCATTGACTTTTATCCGGTTATCGCCGTCAATGGTTGACTTCGAAAGTCGAGTCAACCATTGACTTCTACAAGTCAACCATTGACTTCTCCGAGTCAACCATTGACTTCCCCGAGTCAACCATTGACTTCCACGAGTCAACCATTGACTTCCACAAGTCAACCATTGACTTTCATAAATTAACTATTGTCGGCCATGGGATAATCCGTCAATCGAGCAATTTATGTTAAAAAATAATGAAAATTATAGTTTTTGATGTGTAGAATCGCTTCATATTTTTTATTAAACAAATATAAGATCTATAGTTGAATAAAATCATGATTATAATTAAGAAATAATAAAATCAACAATCATATATTGAAAAATTTTGACTTTTTTTTGAAAAATTCTGACATTGAAAAATTCTCAAAAATGCTAAAATTGCTATAGGAGGAGGGATATTAATAAATCAGTTGAAAAAAATTCTTTACAACTTCAAAAAATTTTTTAATTATTTTTATTTTTTCCAAAATTTGTTAAAATTATAGAAATTTTAGCATTTTTGAGAATTTTTCAATGTCAGAATTTTTCAAAAAAAAGTCCAAATTGTTCAATATATGATTGTTGATTTTATTATTTCTTAATTATAATCATGATTTTATTCAACTATAGATCTTATATTTGTTTAATAAAAAATATGAAGCGATTCTACACATCAAAAACTATAATTTTCATTATTTTTTAACATAAATTACTCGATTGACGGATTATCCCATGGCCGACAATAGTTAATTTATGAAAGTCAATGGTTGACTTGTGGAAGTCAATGGTTGACTCGTGGAAGTCAATGGTTGACTCGGAGAAGTCAATGGTTGACTCGACTTTCGAAGTCAACCATTGACGGCGATAACCGGATAAAAGTCAATGGTTGACTCGTGGAAGTCAACCATTGACTCCGTCAATGGTTATTCGAAAAATTATTATCGGCGTTATCGCAAGTCAATGGTTATCGCCATTGTCGATTATCTCTTTATCCTTGACTTGGATAATCCCATTGACTTTTAAAGTCAATAAATATTATCACTGACTTTTGGCCATCACTACTCTGAATAGTGTGGACGTCGGCAACTGACTCCAATTTTCTTCTACCCATATCAGGGGCTCTCTACAAGAATATTTAGGAGGACTTTCTCGGATTTCCGACTTTGTGCTTGGTGTTTAAGAGTTTTTTTAATCAAATAAAAAGTTGGGAAGAACTTTTTCGGCACTTTGTATAAATAAAAAAAGTTTTATTAGAAAATTAAAATACCATTTGAATTCCCAATTGTGGACGTATATTTTTTTATTTTACCAAAAAGCGTTTTGACAGGCTTAAGCCAAACATCTCTATAGCATGGAGTCAACGTTATCATCACTAAATTGTTCAAGGTACCATGGAGAGATGAAATTTCAAAATTCAACCAACTAAACTCTAAATTTACTCCATTTCACTTTTTAAAGAAAAATTCCCTTACGGTTAATATCTTTGATAGCTCCTAGTGAAGAAAAAATTATTCCCATATAAGGAAGAGCTAATGTAATTGTTGGTACTATGGTCTAAATTCGAAGAAAATTATCATTTTTTCCTCCATAATTCTTTAGGTCGCGTGACGTGTCGCGAGTTGGCGTTTATAGTCTATCGCGCGACAGATCATTTTGTGTCGCGCGACAGTTCTATGTCGCGCGACAAGTCGTGAGTTTACATTTATAGTCTGTCGCGCGACAAGTCGCATGGCGCGTAGATTTTTCATTTAAAAAAAAACACTATTACTTGGTTTGAAAAGACGTCTGTCCATTAACAAGCCTCGGTGGTACAGTGACAAAGCAGCGAGTTTTTTGGTCACAAGGTTGCGTGTTCTAATCCCGCTTGATTTCTTTTTGCCACTCGGCTTTGTGTCGCATCGCGCGACGACGTGTGGTCAGCATTTGCGACGTCGCAGGCTGTCGTGCGACGCAACTATAAACGACATTGAAAAAATTGTTCGCACTATAAACGTAATTGCTCTGCGACGGAAGTATAAATCCTGCCTTAGATCTTTTACCTGAACAATCAACGAAATCATTAGTTGTTGTTGCATTTTGAGAGTTTTCTTCGATAGACTTTTTTCATGCTTTTTTAAATATCGAAACGTTCGATAGACTAGTATGTAATCGCAAGAAAAACCCAACGTTAAAGAAATTGAAATAGACCCCATAAGAACATATGTCAACGCATAGCCAAATAAACATACCATGCAATTATCTTTATATATTAGTATAAGATCGGGGTAATTCTATAAAAGGGGTCATTCACAAATTACGTTTCCCGGAAGGGGGATCCGGGATTTTCTAACGAAATCTAACGGGAGAGGGGGGGGGGTCAGCCGAAATCTAACGTAATTTTTTTTGTTGAAAAAATAGATCCATAGCTTCGAAAATAACAATTTTTCATTGAAGATCGGGAAAAATTAAGGCGTTCTTTTGTGTTTGCGCATATTCAAATCAGATTCGAAGAGGTTGTTATTATATTTTAAAGGGGACGCACGCCCAGTACGCTTCTCGAAAAAATCTTTCTTCAAGTTGGCTGATTTTTGGTGCTTGGGGGTTTTCGGGCACGAGAAATCGATTGGCGCAAGTTCCAAGTTCCGAAAAAATTTGTGTGACCTCCTATCAGGGTACCCAGTGTTAAAAAACCAATTTTTTCAACTTTTTTATTTTGGCTCCAGAACAAATCAAATTCTTCTCAAAAACTGATTTTTTACCCAAAAATCGAATTTTTTCTCAAAAATTGAATTTTATCGAAAACTCAAAAATGGAATTTTATCGAAAACTCAAAAATTGAATTTTATCGAAAACTCAAAAATGGAATTTTATCGAAAACTCAAAAATGGAATTTTATCGAAAACTCAAAAATGGAATTTTATCGAAAACTCAAAAATGGAATTTTATCGAAAACTCAAAAATGGAATTTTATCGAAAACTCAAAAATGGAATTTTATCGAAAACTCAAAAATGGAAAAAAATCGATTTTGGAGCAAAATTCAATTTTTGAGAAAAAATTCAATTTTGTGAATTTTTGCTTTAAAAAATCGGTTTTTGAGATAAATTTGATTTTTGAGACGAATTTGATTTGTTTTGGGGCCAAAATAAAAAAGTTGAAAAAATTGATTTTTTGACATGGGGTACCCCGGTAGGGGGTCACAAAATATTTTTTTTGGAACTCGGGACTTGCGCCAATCGATTTCTCGTGCCCAAACCCCTCCCCCCCGAATACCAAAAATTAGCCAATTTGGAGCCAAAATAAAAAAGTTGAAAAATTTGATTTTTTAATATGGAGTACCCCGAGTTAAACAGGTAAAAATTCTAGTAGTTAAAGTTTTGAAACATTCTTCAAATTTTGTTATTTTGTATTTAAAAAAATTATCTCTGCTAATAAAGGGGGGGGGGTCCGAAAATCGAGGTTTTTGGTAAACGTAATTTGTGAATGACCCCAAAGGAGTTTTAGATTTTTTAAAAATAGATTAGGCTTAAAGGGGGGTGGTCCGAAATAGGGTCGGGTAGAAAATTTTTAGTACAAGTGACCCTTTAGGGGTAATTTTATGCGAGAAATCGATTGCACGCATCGAAAAATTTTTTCCGGGGGTCAAAAATGGAAAAAATTGCGTCAAAATTAGGGGTTATAAGTTTAAGTTTTAACCCCAACAACCCGGAAAAAATTTTCAGAATTTTTCGATGCGCGCAATCGATTTCTCGCATAAAATTACCCCTAAAGGGTCACTTGTTAAAAAAATTTTCTACCCGACCATATTTGACACCCCCTTTTAAAGTTGTCCGNTTTTAAGCATAGGATTAGGCTTAAAAAGGAGGAAATCTCAAGCAAATGGAAGGGGCGGATGGTCGGCTTCAAACTAGGCTAAAATTAAGACTAGGATAGGCCTAAGCATAGCTGTCTATCAAGAGTGCAGTTATATTAAGGTGCCGTTCTACCGAGAGCCTCTTGTACTTTCAATCATTTCATAATTCATACTTTAACTATAAACTGATGTCCAATTTCCCAGTTAAATTCAAACTGTGCTAAAATTGCCCATAATATTGATATACTCGGAAAACTAGAAAACAAGTGTATTCCGACTACAAAGATCCAAGCTTTCCTCTTCTGGAACCAATCTTTGTCCGTAACAGAGGAATATCGGTACATAAACGCCGCTATCACAGAACAACCGCAAAACCCAACAAGTATCAGAAAAATACTGAATTGTACACCATTTCCGACAAGCCCCTGGTTTTTTGTTAGGCCCAAAGAACAGAGTCCCAATGCTGGGGTGAGTGGGAATGGCACGTAGATTAAGGTGGTATGTGTGTCCAATAAAAAAGAGCATATCTAAAATAGAGGTGTTGTAGCCGATATTGAATTTCAGCCGATCCTGAATCGGCTAGTCGATTTAGGATCATCGATCTTGATTCTAAATCTCCGGCTCTTTCTAGGCTTAGGCCTAGGTTTAGGCCTAAGCTTAGGGGCTCTATTACACTTTAGGAGTCCAATTTGTCTTTAGGAATCCAATCAACTTTTAAGAGTCCAATACTTTTTTAAAGAGTCCAACGTTTATTCTTATTAATTACATTCAGAGTTTTCGGCCGTATCTACTTCGAAACCGAAACTGTTTTTCTGTGTTTTTTCTGCGGCCCCACCGTAGCCCCACTAGGGGTAGAGTGAGCGGACGCTTCGCGCCGTCTCCCCCTATCTAGGCTGTCTTGATCCGTCCCAGAGCGAGCTCCACCCCTGGCGGAGGTGGGCCGCAGAAAAAATGTAGAGCACTTGGGTATGTTGTAACTCAAACGAAATTGCACATTTTGTTAAAGAAGGGGAAGTAGATATGGCCGAAAACTCTGAAAAAATTTAAATTTTAGAAAAATTGCTTTTTTTGGATTTTGCAAATTTTATTTTTGCTAAAAATTGTGAATTTACGTTGAGAATAAATAAAGCTAGATTTGGACTCTTAAAAAAATTATGGGACTCTTAAAAGTTGATTGGACTCTTTAAAGGAGGGAACCATTTATATACCGAAATCGCGTATTTTGTTACAATGTAATAAATCGATCAAAATTTGACATGCATATAGGTAAAATTTTGCGTGGAATCTAATGGCGATGTTATTTTTCCAAAATTCTCTAACCTAGAGGTCGAAAAATTGAATTTTAAGTATTTTTTCTATATTTTTTGTTTTTTTCACTTTTTTCACTAAATTTCAATTTTTTCGCTCAATTTTCGTAATTTTTTGATTTCCGCCGTAATTTTAGTAGAATCGACCATGCTGAATCTTTCTATGTTGTTCATTTCGCGTGAAATAGTTGTTTTCATACCCGAAATAGTTCAGGTATAAATCGCCCAAAAAGTCATCCAAAACACCCTTGGATGATGTCAAAACCAAAAAATAACACCGGGAATCAATTCTCCGACACCAATTTACCCTAGACAAGTGCTTTCTGTGATAATTTTTGGCTTAGAAACAATTAAAAAAAATAGGCTAAAAAGACGTCGTTTTTTCGAAAATTTATGTTTTTTTGGGTCTAAAAATCTATGTTTTTTGAGGGCTAGAATATTTTCCTTTTGAGTTTTCTACCGTTTTTTCGAATGGGAAACAAATTTAGCCAAGTCGATTTTGAAAATTCGAACTTTTAAAAATTTCGATTTTTTCAAGAAACAGAAAAAAACATAGAAAAAACACTGGCCTAGGCCTAAGCTTAGGCCTAGGCTTAAGACTAGGCATAGGCTTAGGCCTAGGCTTATGCCTAAACCTAGGCCTAGGCCTAGGCCTAGGCCTAAGCCTAAGCCTAGGCCTAAGCCTAGAAGAATATCAGAAGATTTTAGAATCAAGATCGATTATCATAAATCTGCTAGGGAATCTTGAATTCCCTAAATTGGCTAGCCGATTCAGGATCGGCTGAAATTCAATATCGGTACACAGAATGTAGAATAAAAGCCTGCCCACAATCGCGTTTCAGCAACTTGAAGACCTTTTTTAAAGTGCTATAGGCTTAGGCTAACAAGAAACGTCACCCAGTTGTCAATTGAGAATTGAAACAAAATCTATTCCAAAATTTTCCAGAAGTTGAATATAAGGAACCTTCTTCTGGAATAGGTTTTGTTTCAATTCTCAATTGACAATTAATTGGACGTCGTCCTTTGTAAGAATAAGACTATAAACGAGCTCTATAAATCATCAAGTGCAGAAAAACTCGTTGTTTTCTCTAAAATAAGGCGAAAAATTTACTGCGATGTTGGCCAAAAAATATTTATACAGCCCTAATTTTTTAGGAGAGGCTCTAAAAATAAATATTAGCGCAATTATAGCCGAAATACAGTTGATAACAAAGTTGATATGCATTTTTTGAACATAGTTATTGGTTATTTCCTGATAAGGATTAGAATTGTTCATAATCTAGTATGATATGCTTGAAGAAAATTGAGATCAACAATTATAAGCTAGTGAAAATGGAATTAGTCTATAGAAAAACACTTTCCTTAGGATAAAACTTCCGTGTTCTTAATACTCTACTTGGAAATAAAGAATTGAATTAAGCGATATAAGATTATAGAGAAAAGAAATTTTTCTCGCCCACAAATTATTAACAAGAAAGTATTTTTTCAAGAATATTCATAGAAGATCCAAGAAAATCCTGTAAAAAATAAAATCTTGTTTTAGAGCCTCAAAACTAAGAAGACCCAGAAAATATCAAAGACCCCCCCCCTTATCTCGAGAAGAAATGTCAATTCAAAGTTTTTATGGAGCGGTTTTTAGGGGCAAAATGCAGGTTTTTTAAAGAACGTTGAAAAAAATACTCCTAGTTTTGACCGCTTTAAAAATACCATATTATCTCTAATAGAAGGACAAGGGTCACCTTAAAACATAAGGGTCTCCCTTATGTTTTATGAAAAATTTTCTAAAATTTACGCCTCCGAGAGAGGTTGAAAAATAGAAGGACATGTCCTTCTATTAGAGATAATACGGTACCTAGTTTTTACTGCCTTTTGAAAAGTTTTATACAGGTGTAAACTTTTCTTGGGAAAAACTGCTGCGTGAATAGACACTAGAAAAGAGTTAGAAAAACAGATGAAATCCCTTTCATGGTATAGTTAGATTACAGGAACAACTGGCATTAATTTTTCAGTGTTTCCATTGAACTTTATATAAGGATTTTTCGGATTTTATGATTTTTTTATTTCAATGTAAACTAGACGTAGAATTTCTTTATTTTTATGTCTTTGAGGCCAATGAGCCAATTTTTATCGGTCAGTATCATCACCTTTTTGAGAGAAAATATAGTAAATATGCAGACATCCGTTTTCTTGGTAGTCTCTAATCAAATTATCTATAATTATACAAATAACAATGGAAACACCTAAAGGAGTGTTTAGGGGAAATGAATTCAAAAACGTTATCATACATGGCGTGCCAAAATTTATTTATTTATTTACGTATAAAAATACGCGAATGGCCGATTAGTAAGCCACACTTTACAATTATATAAAATTTAACCGTAAAAAGTGTGCATAGGAAAGGAAAGGAGAAAACAATGATCAATCAAGCATAAATTTTACTAAAAGATTAAACGTTGTCGTGTAAGTATACAGATAAATTTTCCTTAAAATAACATAACTACCTGAAATTTTCATTTTTGCGAAAAAAACAGTAGATCAAAATTCGAATATTTGACCCCTTAGATGAGGTTACCTTCAAAATATTTTTCATCATTGTGTTCAGCGCGATAAGTTGCCCTAAAACCCGTATTCATCACAACTAGCCTTGTAAGTGTTAAGAGACGATATCTTGAAGGTTTGAGCCTAAGTGGCCGTAGTTTAAAAAGCTCGGCTGCCATCAAAATTGAATTTATTTAGTAAGATTAACGCATGGGAAAGTTTTTAAAAGTCATTTCGTGTCAAAATTCGAAATCCCATTATTCAAAACCATGTCCGAAGCTCAATACCATCGGTTTTACGTGTATTTTTTGAATTTTCTAACCTGTCTAAAACACCCTAGATAATTTTTTCCGGCCAAAATTTCTATTTGGCCGATGTATTCCAATATGGAGAACATTTCTAGTGTGGTTTTGAAAAAATCCGAGAAAAAATTTTTTTTTTCGACCCTCTACTACGGCCACCATGAAAAAAAGGCTCAAAAATCGAAATTTCTCAGATCTTTTTGAAACTATACTAGAAATGTTCTCCATATTGGAATACATCGGCCAGATAGAAATTTTGGCCGAAAAAAATTATCTAGGGTGTTTTAGAAAGGTTAAAAAATCCAAAAAATACACGTAAAACCGATTGTATTGAGCTTCGGGCATGGTTTTGAATAATGGGATTTCGAATTTTGACACGAAATGACTTTTAAAAACTTTCCCATGCATTAATCTTACTAAATAAATTCAATTTGGATGGCAGCCGAGCCGTTTAACACTAGGTTCGAACTTTCGAGATATCGTCTCTTAATCCTTTGAAATTTTTTCCAATGTTTATTTTTAACTCCTTTTGAAAATGCCGAAACTCTTGGACTCGGGATTTCCCATAAAAAATAGCCTTTATATGCCATTTAAAAGTATAGAATTAGATCTTTCAAAATAAGTCCTTTAGCCCTATCGTAACAAAGCTAAAAAATTAACTAAGTCAAATTCATTGAAGCAAGCCTTGAACCGAGTCTAATTCTTTGGTCCGAGCCTGATTTATGGACATGAGCCATACTTGAAGTCAAAGTTGAGTTTTTTCGATTCCTCGCATGAAAAACCCCTAGAGCATTGATTTCGACTTCAGAAACCTTTTTTATGTAGTTCACCGAAATTCGCGTATTTCCGTTACACTGTGACACTGTCGGCGGACAACCGGGCAAACAAACCTGTAGTTTCAATAGCTTTTATAGATTTATTTAATACAATATTTACAAGCATAAGNTAATTCTTTGGTCCGAGCCTGATTTATGGACATGAGCCATACTTGAAGTCAAAGTTGAGTTTTTTCGATTCCTCGCATGAAAACCCCTAGAGCATTGATTTCGACTTCAGAAAACTTTTTATGTAGTTCACCGAAATTCGCGTATTTCCGTTACACTGTGACACTGTCAGCGGACAACCGGGCAAACAAACCTGTAGTTTCAATAGCTTTTATAGATTTATTTAATACAATATTTACAAGCATAAGCACATTCGGATTTCATTCAGATCTTACATAGCGGATATTCGCATAAGTAGTGCCGGGATCAGCTCACACTAAAAAATGCGCCACTTTTACGATGATCACTTGAGATAATATCCAAATAGAGGCTGTAAAAATCAGTTTGAAAAAAATTCGTCACACTTTTTCGTCGGTGATGTAAAACTGACATTACAGGGTGCGGCAAAAGTTCTTGGACTTAGTTTTTGAGTCATAACTCGTCATGGTTAAAAACTTGTAAGATGATTTTAGTGTGATTTTAAAGCTTAAACCTATAGCTATTCAGTGACACCAAAACCGTGCCTTAAGCCTTTCTCTAACAGGAAAATGCCAAAAATAGGTTGCGGCTAAAAATATCAAATGGTCGCATCTCAAGGTCTCGCATGTTTTGTTGAAACTTTTTATATCATAACTTGTGATAGACAAAGCTTAGTGAAATGGTCTTAGTATCGTTGAAAAGCTTGAGACTCCAGCTTTCAAAAGAGAACAAAACCAAGCCCTAAGGATTTTTCTAACAAAAATTATGCCAGAAAGGGTCATGACATGATATTTTCTGCATCTTTTTAGTTTTGAGGCTCTAAATCAAGATTTTATTTTTTATAGGATTTTCTTGGATCTTTTATGAATATTCTTGAAAAAAATACTTTCTTGTTAATAATTTGTGGGCGAGACAAGTTTCTTTTCTATATAATCTTATATCGCTTAATTCAATTCTTTATTTCCAAGTAGAGTATTAAGAACACGGAAGTGTTATCCTAAGGGAAGTGTTTTTCTATAGACTAATTCCATTTTCACTAGCTTATAATTGTTGATCTCAATTTTCTTCAAGCATACCATACTAGATTATGAATAATTCTAATCCTTATCAGGAAATAACCAATAACTATGTTCAAAAAATGCATATCAACTTTGTTATCAACTGTATTTCGGCTATAATTGCGCTAATATTTATTTTTAGAACCTCTCCTAAAAAATTAGGGCTGTATAAATATTTTTTGGCCAACATCACAGTAAATTTTTCGCCTTATTTTAGAGAGAACAACGAGTTTTTCTGCACTTGATGATTTATAGAGCTGGTTTATAGTCTTAGGCTTACAAAGGACGTTGTCCAATTAATTGTCAATCGAGAATTGAAACAAAAAATCTCCTGAAATTCTTCTAGGTCTAGACCTAGGCTTAGGCCTAGGACTAGGCATAAGCCTAGGCCTATTTTTTCTGCGGCTCACTCCGCCAGGGGTGGAGCTCGCTTGGGACGGATCAAGACAACCTAGAAGGGGAGACGGCGCGAAGCGTCCGTTCACTCTACCCCTATTGGGGCTACGGTGGGGCCGCAGAAAAAACACAGAAAAAAAGTTTCGGTTTCGAAATAGATACGGCCGAAAACTCTGAATGCAATTAATAAGAATAAATGTTGGACTCTTAAAAGTTGATTGGACTCCTAAAGACAAATTGGACTCCTAAAGTGTAGAGCTCCTAAGCCTAGGCCTAAGCCTAGAAGAATAGCCGGAGATTTAGAATCAAGATCGATGATCCTAAATCAGCTAGCGAATCTTGAATATCCTAAATCGACTAGCTGATTCAGGATCGTCTGAAATTATATATCGGCTACAACACCTCTATTTTAGATATGCTCTTTTTTATTGGACACACATACCGCCTTAATCTACGTGCCATTCCCACTCATCCCAGCATTGGGACTCTGTTCTTTTGGCCTAACAAAAAACCATGGGGTTATCGGAAATAGTGTACAATTCAGTATTTTTCTGATACTTGTTGGGTTTTGCGGTTGTTCTGTGTTAGCGGCGTTTATGTACCGATATTCCTCTGTTACGGACAAAGATTGGTTCCAGAAGAGGAAAGCGTGGATCTTTTTAGTCGGAATACACTTGTTTTCTAGTTTTCCGTGTTTATCGATATACTGGGCAATTTTAGCAGAGTTTGAATTTAACTGGGAACTTGCGCATCAGTTTATAGTTAAAGTATGAAAGATGAAATGATTGAAAGTACAAGAGGCTCTCAGTAGAACGGCACCTTAATATAACTGCACTCTTGATAGGCATCTATGCTTAGGCCTATCCTAGTCTTAATTTTAGCCTAGTTTGAAGCCTCCCATCCGCCCCTTCCACCTGCTTGAGATTTTATTGGATTTGTTTAAATTCCGATGAATTTCTTGAATTGGTTTAATTTCTTAGATAATCATTTCTTAGGTTTCTCTGATTTCGTTTCTTTCTTAGGCTTCATAGAGAAGAAGTCCAATTACCGTATTTTCTCTAAAATAACCCCGGGATTATTTTCATCCTCCTATTTTGCCAAAATTTTAAAATAAAAAATCGATTTTTCTCAAAAATTTTATAGACATGCATTCTACAGGGTGTTTCAGATGAAATGTACCTATTTTATTTTAATATAGCTTTTTCTGGAAAATGATTTTTAACTTTCGACTTTTGGAAAATAATGAGCTAATTTATCCATTTTATGCATGTTTCTTTGTTTTTGAAAATCTTGACTTTGGGCATTGAAACGAAAATTTGCTACAAATTAGCTCGTTATTTTCCAAAAATCGGAAACTCAAAATACTTTTCCAGAAAAAAGCTATGTTAAAATAAAATAGGTACATTTCATCTGAAACACCCTGTAATTTGCTTAAATATGTTTTCTCCATCAAAAATACTATCGAATGGCGTTACTTTCGATATAGGCTGCGATCGGGCACTTGAGAATTCTCTTGTGAAGGGGGAGGGGGTATTTTAGAAGGAGGAGTTATTTTAGAAGAAATACGATAATTTGAAAAAATCTAGACGCCTAACAAAATACCTCAGAGATGGCCCATTTGCACACAACTTTAGTCTAGGTCTTCTTAAAGGCATTTTTCTACTGCCATATCAAAGAATTTGCTGATTTGCAAGTGCACCCCTCGATCCCTTCCTTTTTAAGCCTAATCCTATGCTTAAAACATAGACGAATCTTAAGCCTAATCTATTTTTAAAAAATCTAAAACTTCTTTGGGGTCATTCACAAATTAAGTTTGCCAAAAACCTCGATTTTCGGACCCCCTTTATTAGCAAAGGTAATTTTTTTAAATAAAAAATAACAAAATTTGAAGAATGTTTCAAAACTTTAGCTACTAGGATTTTTACCTGTTTAACTCGGGGTACCCCATGTTAAAAAATCAAATTTTTCAACTCGTGCCCGAAAACCCCCAAGCACCAAAAATCAGTCAACTTGAAGAAAAAATTTTTTTCGAGAATCGTACTGAGCGTGCGCCCCCTTTAAAGGTACAGGCCCAGAATGGGCTCATTAAGGCATACCTATACTTTTATGGTCAGAACCCCCTATTTTTTAGCTGAAAATCACGAATTTCACATTCTAAATTTTCCTAGACCTCATCTTCACACTTAAAATTGCGAGGCAAAACGAGGCTTTTAGCCCTAGAAATCAATAAATATATCCAAACTGGAAAATTTGAATATGAAATTCGTTATTTTCAGCTAAAAAATAGGGGGTTCTGACCATAAAATTATAGGTATGCCTTAATGAGCCCATTCTGGACCTGTACCTTTGAAATATAATAACAACCTCTTCGAATCTGATCTGAATATGCGCAAACACATAAGAACGCCTTAATTTTTGCCCGATCTTCAATGAAAAATTGTTATTTTCGAAACTATTGATCCTATTCTTTCAACAAAAAAAATTACGTTAGATTTCGGCTGACCCCCCCCCCACACCACCCTAGCCTATTGCAAAAAGTCACTCACGGAGAAATCAAAAAAAATAATTGCACAGAAAGTTTTATTACTAGTTACTAAAAAACTAAACCCCACGTTCGGGGGGTCGTCGATTTTCAAGGAATATCAAAAACAAAATTTGAGTGACTCAATATACGGGTTTGAACGGTTTTTTGAGTATATTTTTGTGAAAAGTGAATAAAATTGGCTGATTTTGTATACTCGGAGGTTTTTTGGGTATGGAGAACACGATTCCGAAGGAATTTTTCAATTTTGACCTCAAGGGTACCCCCTACATAGAGGGGTGCCATAGGTGACCCCCTATGGAGGTCAAAAAATCGATTTTTCAAAAATATTTTAAATTTAAAAAAAAGTTGAAAAATTTGCTCGGAATCGTGTTCCCCATACCCAAAAACTCCCGAGTATGCAAAATCAGCCAATTTTATTCACTTTTCACAAAAATACACTCAAAAAACCGTTCAAACACGTATATTGAGTCACTCAAATTTTGTTTTTGATATTCCTTGAAAATCGACGATCCCCCGAACGTGGGGTTTAGTTTTTTAGTAACTAGTGACCATAATAAAACTTTCTGTGCAATTATTTTTTCGAGTTTTTGGTAAACTTTTTTCTAGGGTGGTGTGCCNTTTATCATCAATTTTTTGAGCTATATCAAAAATAAGATCCTATTGGAACATAAGGGGGGACCCTTTTGTGGCCGAAAAATTTTTATCTCCAAAATTTAAAAAAAAACACATATCCCCCCTATTTTGGGGCTGAAAAACACGAATCCGGCGTCAAAATGATATGTTTATTAGGTAGATTTTGCGCTACGGCATACCCCATGCTTTTAGTAGGGTATACCGTAGCGCAAAATCTACCTAATAAACATATCATTTTGATGCCGGATTCGTGTTTTTCAGCCCCAAAATAGGGAGGATATGTGTTTTTTAAAAAATTTTGGAGATAAAAATTTTTCGGCCACAAAAGGGTCCCCCTTATGTTCCAATAGGATCTTATTTTTGATGTAGCTCAAAAAATTGATTATAAACTGCCTCAAATTTTTTTACAGAATTGTTCAGGACAATTTATTCTAGCGTTCTACCATTCGTTTTTTAAAAATTTCCTGTCAACTTAATTTTTCCATATATTGACCATGGTGTGCCCCCCCCCCTCTCGTTAGATTTCGTTAGAAAATTCCGGATCCCCCCTCCTCCTTCCGGGAAACGTAATTTGTGAATGACCCCTTTTATAGAATTACCCCGATTTTATACCAATATTTGGCACTAATTGTATGGTATGTTTACCTGGCTATGCGTCGACATATGTTCTTATGGGGTCCATTTCAATTTCTGTAATGTTTGTTTTTTCTTGCGATTACACACTAGTCTATCGAACGTTTCGATATTTAAAAAAGCATGAAAAAAGTCTATCGAAGAAAACTCTCAAAATGCAACAACAACTAATAATTTCGTTGATTGTTCAGGTAAAAGTTCTAAGGCAGGATTTATACTTCCGTCGCGTCGCAGAGCAATTACGTTTATAGTGCGAACAATTTTTCCAATGTCGTTTATAGGTGCGTCGCACGACAGCCTGCGACGTCGCAAATGCTGACCACACGTCGTCGCGCGATGCGACACAAAACCGATTGGCAAAAAGAAATCAAGCGGGATTAGAACACGTAACCTTGTGACCCAAAACCCTTTGCTTTGTCACTGCAACATCGAGGCTTGTTAATAGACAAACGTCTTTTCAAACCAAGTAATAGTGTTTTTTTGAAAATTAAAAATCTACGCGTCATGCGACATGTCGCACGACAGACTATAAACGCCATCTCGCTACACGTCACGCGACACAAAAATGCACTGTCGCGTCGCGACGGAAGTATAAATGGTGCCTAAAGAATTATGGAGGAAAAAATGAAAATTTTCTTTGAATTTAGACCTTAGTACCAACAATTACATTAGGTCTTCCTTATATGGGAATAATATTCTCTTCACTAGGAGCTATCAAAGATATTAACCGTAAGGGAATTTTTCTTTAAAAAGTGAAATGAAGTAAATTTAGAGTTTAGTTGGTTGAATTTTGAAATTTCATCTCTCCATGGTACCTTGAACAATTTAGTGATGATAACGTTGACTCCATGCTATAGAGATGTTTGGTTTAAGCCTGTCAAAATGGTTTTTGGTAAAATAAAAAAATATACGTCCACAATTGGGAATTCAGATGGTGTTTTAATTTTCTAATAAAACTTTTTTTATTTATACAAAGTGCCGAAAAAGTTCTTCCCAACTTTTTATTTGTCGGAAATCCGAGAAAGTCGGAAATCCGAGAGAGTCCTCCTAAATATTCTTGTAGAGAGCCCCTGATATGGGTAGAAGAAAATTGGAGTCAGTTGCTGACGTCCACACTATTCAGAGCTAGAAGGTTTTGAAATTTCAGCAAAAATGGCCTTTCATCAATCTAAACGTTGTTAGTATCAGAGCATTGATAGCGAAGTGGTAACTTGCTAATCTTGCATGCAATCTATCAGAGCATTGATAGTGAAGTGGTAACCTGCTTACCTTGTCATCACACGTATACAAACACCCCTAGAAAATTTTGACTTTCTGCGGGCGAGAAAAACATAAGGGACCAAGGCGATTTTTTCAAAAAATGTTCAAAAATCACCTTGATCCCTCCATTTTTTTCGAAAAAAGACAGGCGCGAATATTTTTAAAAAAAACTTTTTTAAGCTATTAATGCTTTAAAAAATTACGATTTTTGTTAAACAAATAGATAATTTTTGCGACTCATCTGTAGCCCTCGGGCGAAGTGAGTCTCTCCCGCAAAATTTGTGGGCGAAATTCATTTTGGCCTGTGGGTTGCGGGCGACCCCCCCCCCCTTCCTCGAAATTCGAGGGATGTGCATGTGTGGCTTAGGTGAGCGAAGCACGCTAGTTTGACATTAAAATTTTAAAACAAGACGTTTATGGTAGATTATTAAAAATTTAGAAGCCTGTCATTATAATACACAAACTTTTTTGAAGTTTTTGCAGAAAAATCGATATTGCATCGATTTTTTAAATTTTCATAAAATGAACATTGTAGCAATTTGTATAGCTAAATGAGATGAACAAAATGACACCAAAATTATCCAATTTGAACATTATTTTGGGTTATTGAAACGAAAACATGAAATCAGGGTTTTCGTTTCAATAACCCAAAACAATGTTCAAATTGGATAATTTTGGTGTCATTTTGTTCGTCTAATTTNAATCAGAATTTTCGTTTCAATAACCCAAAACAATGTTCAAATTGGATAATTTTGGTGTCATTTTGTTCGTCTCATTTAGTTATAAAAAATTGCTACGATGTTCATTTATGAAAATTTAAAGTTCAGTTTTGAAGCTTACGTAATCATGGGGGAGGAGGGGGTAGCCAAATGATTACGGTTGATTACAGGGGGAGGGGGTCAAAAACCCGAAAGTTTGATTACGTAATATCTGGATGACCCCTTGCCTGCTGTGCAGATTGTATCAGCAATGGTGTATCATATGAAAAGAAGTAGAAAATTCGAACAAAGCACCGTCATATTATGCGCAGGAAGTTGGTAAATGGAAAACCCGTTCGTACTGCTTAAATTACGGATTATTTTACTAATTAATTATATCAATTAAAAGTAGGTCTCGGTAGCACAATGGTGGTAGCCAAGAGGTCCGGGTTTGAGTCCCTGTCGGGTCCGAAAACTTTTTCTCAATCTCATATTACCTGTATTTCCACTTTCTCGGCGTGGTAATAATCCGAAAAACTTCAAAACTGTCCAAATTTCAAGCCTAGTCGAACGGAAATTTAATGGTTTTATTATAATCTCCCGGAAAGCCATAATTTTGATGGTTGACTCCGAGTTTTGTTGGAAGGGATGAAGCAACGATACGGGTTAAAGTTAAAATTGTCCTAAACCAGGATCGTGTTAATATTCAAATTTTTATGCAAATTTTGAATGTTCTTAATAAATTTTATGCGAATTTCGGAAAAACAAAGAACTTCTTCCAACATTTCTTATATGGACTAGCTGATCTCAATGTAGATAGTATCATATTGCTGTTTTGTTTATCTCAAGATCTGGCTTATGCGTGACCATAGAGGTTCTTAAGGTTTGATTTTCATGTTGCGTGCTTCGTTCAAAAAGTACATTGAAAAAAGTTCTAGTTTTTTATTTAGTCACACTTAAAGCCAACTTTCTTAATTGTGTAGGCTAGTAATCTTGCCGTGAAAAAGGTCACCATTGATGGTAGCAAATTTGAAAACAATTGTATAGGTTTGTAGAGCATTTTGTTAGGTTCATATGAAATTTTTCATTTTCAAATTTCTTTTTCGAAAAAATTGAAAAAATTCGAAAAAAATTGAAAAAAATTTTATACATTGTGATTACGTAATCATTGACCTGACCCCCCCCCTACTTGATTACATAATATCTGGATGACCCCCAACGCTTGATGCATCACATGCTTTTCCTTGGCAAAGAACATAAAATTTACTTCCTATTGCAAAACATTCGTGATTTATGATTCCATCATCTGAATCAAAGATTGCACATCTACTACTGCCGTCAGGATATCCAGGGGCCCAGTTTGCGTACGAGGATATCTAGAATATTTAAAATAATAAGCTCACGGCTGATCAAAGTTGTACCAAAAATGGGAATCTCCGGCATAAAACTGATTGATTGTGGTTGTAAAATGTATTTTAAACATAATTGTTGTAAAATTTCGATTCTACACATGATTTTGAAAATTTTGGACCAATTAGGGGGCCGGGTGGGGTACTCCCCCAGGGAAAAATCGACATCTCTCATTTGAAGCGAACCCGCCTTTTTACTTTAATGGGGAGGGGGGGGGGGTTGTTCGAACGGGGAATCGATTCCCGATGAATTGAGTGATAAAAAAATTTTCCTTAGCCCCTATATCTCAAAAATTTCGAAAAACCCGGCATTTTGCCATTAAGCCCACTTCATAAACTTTTCATCGAAAAATAACACCGGGAATCGATCAGCGGGTCGAAAACTCACTGAAACTCTTTACTGCCATACCAGGACTCAATCCTGCGAAAATCGAATTTTTTACATAAATTCACAATTTGATAAAGACAAATTTCCCATTAAGAAAGGTGCGGCTTCCGAATTAATGGGGAAAGGTCTACTTATCTAAAATGATATCATTTTGATGAACCGTCTAGATTTGTGCTGCACTATATATAGAGCTCTTATCAAATGAAATCTTCAATTTAAAGCTTCCAGAATGAAGTCCACATTACTAGTTTTTTCGTTTTTATTCGTACCTCTTCATGCAGCAGTTGTGAATAGAAATTTATGTAGGCTAAATA
The DNA here is from genome assembly GCA_900406225.1 of Acrobeloides nanus. Classification (NCBI taxonomy): domain Eukaryota; kingdom Metazoa; phylum Nematoda; class Chromadorea; order Rhabditida; family Cephalobidae; genus Acrobeloides; species Acrobeloides nanus. The sequence continues at coordinate 19,993 of OZJO01026480.1, read as the reverse complement.
TGTTTCTATTAAGATGAAGGCAAAATTTTAGCTCAAATTCTTGATACTCCTACTGATACTCCACCATGTTCGACGAACACATCAAGTGCCTACGTCGATATCATACTGATGATCGATACAAGCGCTAATATGGGCACTGCCAATCTTCGAAAAGTGACTTTTTATATAAATTTCTTTAAAGGGACACTAACCATGGCTTAGGTTTTGCCAACTTTTTTTTAAAAATTAATAAAAAAATGAGTTTCAACCGAATTTTTTGGGCGATCACGCATTCGATTGCTGGTAATCTGGAGAATTTTTTGTAAAAAAAATTATTGAAAAATTGCACGCTTTATCCGAGATATAGCCATTTGAAGTTTGGACCCAAAATGCCCATTTTTGCAAAAATTCAAAAAAATCTTTGAACGCTTTCTTGATCGTTCAAAGATTGACTTAAACGGTTCGAGTCGACTTCAAGTTGAATTTATTTAGTGAGATTAATGCATGGGCAAGTTTTTAAAAGTCGTTTCAAGTCAACCAGAGAACTAGTAAAAATTTGAAACCCTGTTCGAAGCTTAAAAACCCGATTTTACGTTGATTTTTTAAATTTTCTAACCTATTAGAACATCCTAGATAATTTTTTCGTCCAAATTTTCTTTCTGGCCGATGTATGTATTTCAACAGGATGAACATTTCTAGAGTGTTTTCAAAAAAATCCAAGAACTTTCGATTTTTTACCCATTTTTACACGAGCGACAAGTTGGGAAGATCGAAAAAAATTTTCTCGCATTTTTTCAAAAACATGCTAGAAATGTTCACCATGTTGAAATACATCGGTTAGAAAGAAAATTTGGCCAAAAAAATTATCTAGGATGTTTTAGATAGGTTAGAAAAATCAAAAAATCAACGTAAAATCGGGTTGTTGAGCTTCGGGCAAGGTCTTGAATTTGAAATTACCAGTCTTCGGGTTGACTTGAAATGCTTTTTTAAACAACTTTCCCATGCGTTAATCTCGCATAATAAATTCAACTTGGAGCCCGCTCGAACCGCTTAACATTTATCGCCTGGGACTTTCAAGTGTTCAAGAAAGCGTCTCTTAAAATTTCGATCCTCCAACTTGTGATGCTATATCCTTCTTTAGATTAGCACGACACTATCGTTGGTCTTCTCAAAATTCACGATTGGCCAACAAGTTGACATCACCCAAGGCTTCCGAAATACTCGAATCGGCGTCGTTGCTTATAATAGCCAAGCTACTATTGCCGCTAAATATACCGATATTAACAGCACCAATGATTTGGCAAATGTTCTAAATGCCCTTTCTGCGTCGAATAGTTCAGACGTATATTTCTATGAGTAACTTAAAAAAAGGAATTTTAAAAAATTTAAAAAATGTTTTAGTGGTTTAGTCAATGCTTTACATTTGCTAACAAATTGTAGTGACTCTTATGAGTGTAGTTTATCAAATATTTACAACTACACGAGGCCAACTGCCATCATTGTTTTTGCTGCAGCCGTAGAGTAAGATCGAATAAGATTTCATCTACATTAATGGCGTAGCCAAGGGGATAGAGTTCTGGGAAACTGTACAGGGTGTCCCAAAAAAGGACACTTTTATTGATTTTTACATGAATTTGGGACTTGGAAATTTGTTTCTAAAAATGATACTATATGAGTAAGTTTATGCGGGGAATCGATTATGCGCATCCTCAATATGCTACCCTGATTCAGGGTAGCATATTGAAGCGGAAATTAAAAAATTTCGAATTTTGACCATTTGTCTCAATATACTACCCTGAATTAGAGTCAAGGAAGCGCAGTGTCGTAGCCAGGATTTTTCATGGGTGGGGGGGGGGGGGGGGGGGTACAAGCATACAATTTTTGATAAAAAATAAATTTTGGATAAAAACATAAGGGGGACCTTTGGATTTTATAAACTTTTTGGCCCATGAGGGTGGGGGCAAATTGGTTGCAACAATTTTCGGCCTTCTAGAGATACCTGCACCCTTGCCTACATCACTGCACACCTCCCCTGAATAAGGGCCAGAGAAGCGTTGTCGCGCTTCGGGAATGCGCTCAATCGATTCCTCGCATAAAATTACCCCTATAAGGTTCATTTTTAGAAAAAAATTTTTGGTCTCAATTCATGTAAATATCACAAAAAATTGTCATTTTTTATTCACCCTGTAATCTTTAAGACGCGTTATCCCTAAGAATCTATGGGGACCTAGAAAAATGTGTCTCAAAAATTTTTGAAACTACAACATTCTTGAAATATACATGATCTTATTGGAAAAAGTGCAAGAATTTTAGCTCGAAAGAAAGCCCTGCCGAGGTACAGGGTACCCAATTTTCGACTTTTTGCCGAATTTTACCCTTTTTTGCAATGCACATAGACCAGCGAGGTTAATTCCAAATTTGATGATCTTGGGTTCGCTAGATTCCTTGAAACATGAGCTACAAATATTATCTTGACGCTTTTATGTCAAACTTTTAAGAAAAATTTAAAAAATTGAAAATACGCAAAAAACCCCGGATTTTTTATAGGCCAAAAATTCAATGTTTTAGCGATGGCTCCCCAAGAAAATGTGTGCGGGCGAAAATTTTTACTCAAATTTTTAGCCCTTGCCTGGGCCTATCCAAAATACTCTTTGTTTTTATCCGGGTCGGATTTTCTGGGGTACTTTTCCCTTTATGAACATCAAAGGTTCAAAATCTACTTATATCATATTTAGCTAAATTTCACATAATTTGTATATATTCGGAAAATTCATGAAAAATGGAGCATTTTTTGTTTTTACAGTAAATTCTGAATCGCTATCGTTGTCGAGATAATCGCGTTTGAAGTTGGCGATTTTTGAGTTGCGATTTTGAATTTGAATTTCCCGCCAAAACCTGAAAAAAATTTAAAATCAGGGCTTTTTGGATAGCTAAGCGTATGAGGAACACTATGTAAAAGAAATTATTGACAATGACTTCGATTTCACGGAGATATGGTTTTTTGAAAAAAATGTCATTTTTTCAACTTTTTCAAATTCAAAGGGCCATAACTCAGCGAAAATAAAATATTTTTCAATAATTTCTTTTATAGAACGCTCCTTTCTACTAACTATCCAAAAAGCGGTCGCTCGAAGAAATCCGATTTAAACTCGATTTTTAAAAGAGCAATCATTAACACCTTCTAAAAGAGCCCCATGGGGTTCTATTAGAAGTTTTACGGTATGTTTAAAAATTTTTTTACAAATATGCGCTCGGAAGCAATCGTAGAAGGGCGGATGACTTAGTGCTCGGATCGGAAAATCCCCTCGTCACATTGAGCGCTATAGCGCTCGGTCTCCAGTTTATTATTATGATATAATATCATTTGCCTTTATTTGAGTCTAAAAACTTAATTTTAGGTCAGACAATATAGATTCAATAAACCTTTTTGAAACAGCACGCTCTCATGAAGTAACTATCATAACTGTCAATTTCAATACTGCAAATCATGACTTAACAATTTTTTTGGATATAGTCACCTTTAATAATTATATACATGCAACAATGTACAACTTTATAAGCACAAATAATACACTAACAAGAGATCTCGAATGGGCTATACTACAAGGTATTACAAAGCTTTTTATTCTTTAAATTTCATATTCTTTTATTAGCTAATTGCTATACTGGTGATTTTAATGCCTTACAAGCTATTTATTATGATCAGGCTAATAGTAGATACTCCAGATATGCCGAATATTTCTTTTTGGTAGATTTTGAAAAAGCTAATGATACCATTGAAATGTGTGATATTGGACCGTATACAACTATTCCAGCTTTTGTTTTGACAAAACAAAAAGAGAACTTTGTTCAAAGTAAGATGTTTTTTTAAAAATCAATCCTTTACTTTTTATTGATATAAAAATTTTAAAACTTTAAAGTTAGTTCGGAATCGTGGAGATACATAGACTTATAACCATAGTTTACCAGTAGGGAGCATACACTGAACCCTCAAGATGGATGGATGAATGGCCTTTCAGGGGGGTACATGATAAAATTTTCAAAAATTTATATGATGAATGAATTGGAAGGGGGAGGGTACACGAACCCATGATGGATGGATAAATGAAAGGCGGAAGGTCAGATGAGTGGTGAGGGGGTACTGTACCCCCCCCCCCTTGGTAACCTATGCTTATAACATTCTCTTTTAGATATTATAGCACGTGAATACCCACTTTACTTCGGCTTGCACCAAAATAATCAGTCCCAATGGTCTTTTTACAACTATGACAGAACCGAATTTCCAGTGAGTACGCTTTCAACTTAATCTTGAATAAATTCATTGAATAAGCTTATTATTGTTTAATATTCTAGATCTCGTCGTACACAAACTGGGCCCCTGGATATCCTAATGGCTCTGATAGATGTGCAGTCCTTGATTCAAATGATGGATTCACATCTGTTTGGAAAAGTTATGGATGTCCAAAAAGTGGATTAGGTAAGATGGTTTGCCAAGGAAAAGCATGTGATGCATCAAGCGTTGCCTGCTGTTCAAATTGTATAAGCAATGGTGTATCATATGAAAAGAAGCAGAAAATTCGAACAAAGTACCGTAATATTATGCCCAGGAAGTTGGCAAATGGAAAACCCGTTCGTACTGCATAAATTACGGATTTTATTATCTTGCTAATGAATATTTATAAATAAATATAAATGACTATAGTCTCTATAGAGTATAATTTAAGACACCTTATCTGTAAGATTCGACTTTTGCCCAATAAAAAGGGGACCTAGAAAAAAAGTGTCTCAAAATTTTTTGAAACTCCAAAAATCTTAAAGTATATATGGCACTTATTGGAAAAAATGAAAGAATTTTGGCGCCAAAGTCTAACCCCTTCGAGATACGGAATACCCAATTTTCGACTCTTTGCCAAAATTTCCCCTTTTTTGTAATGCGCATAATGTGGCGAGGTTAAATCCAATTTTGATGATCTTGCTAGATTCCTTGAAACACGAGCTACAAATATTATTTAGATACCTTTATGTCAAACCTTTAAGAAAAATTAGAAAAATTGAAAATACTGAAAAAACCCCAGATTTTTCATAAGTCAAAATTTCAATGTTTTAGCCGTGGCACCCCAGAAAAAATCGAGCAGGCAGAAATTTTTTGCCATATTTTTAGCTCTTGCCTGAGCCTATCCTAAACGCTTGTCGTTTTTGGCCGGGTCGGATTTTCTGGGGTACTTTTCCCTTTATGAACATCAAAGTTCAAAATCTACTTTTATCATATTTAGTTAAATTTCAATAATTTGTATATATTCAGAAAGCTCATGAAAAATGGAGCATTTTTTGTTTTTACAGTGAATTCTGAATCGCTACCGTTGTCGAGATAATCGCGTTTGAAGTTGGCGATTTTGAATTTCCCGCCAAGACCCTGATTCAGGGATCGGCGGGAAATTCAAATTCAAAATCGCAACTCAAGAAGCATTTTCACGTTTCGGGAATGCGCACAATCGATTTGTCACATGATTTTACCCCTATATAGGCTATTTGGCATAAATTTTTCAGAGATTAGTCCCTAATTCTTACCCCCCCCCCTTTAAGAAGCGCAAATATTTTTCTTCTCCCTAAAAATACTTTTTTCTCCCTAAAAATATTTTTTTTCTCCCTAATACTTTTTTTCTCCCTAAAAATGCTTATAATAATTTTAAAAGTATTTTTTATTTATCCAATTATTTTTTAGGCTATTTTGACATTAGGCGTTACCGGTCAACGTTAATGGTTACTGGCCAACGGTTACCAAGTCAGGCATAGATTCGAATGAAACAAAAACAATTTTCCCATAGAAAAAAAATTTCCCACAGGAAAATAATTTTCCTATGGGAAAAAATTGCTTAGGCCTAGGCCTAAGCCTGGCTTAGGCTTAGGCCTAGGCTTAGGCCTAGGCTTAGGCCTAGGCCTAGGCTTAGGCGTAGGCCTAGGTTTAGGCCTAGGTTTAGGCCTAGGCTTAGGCTCAGTCATAGACCTAGGTTTAGCTTAAAATTACTATAAGCATTTTTAGGGAGAAAAAATATTAGAGAGAAAAAATATTTTTAGGGAGAAAAAAAGTATTTTTAGGGAGAGAAAAAGTACTAGGGATAAAAAAAGTATTTTTAGGGAGAAAAAAAATATTTCTAGGGAGAAAAAAAGTATTTTTAGGGAGAGGAAAAATAGGATCCTTTAAGAAGTTTAAAAAAGGCATTAAAATCTTTATTTCACATAAATCACATCCCATTCAACGGGATTTCACAAACCAACGTATAATTGTTCACTTTGTCATCAATTGTCCATTTTCCATTCATAGTCGGATTGAATAGAACGGCTATTTCATTTCGTGGCGCTGAAAAAATATATTAGCATGTAGTTGTGCCCAATCTAGGCTTACGAGTTTTTAGACTGGAATCTTGAAAGTTGTTGTAACTGAATTTTCTATCATCAGACCAAATCCAAAAATAGTCATCGATAGAAGTATAATATGAAGTAGCACCAATCCAGACTTGGTCCGAGGTTACGGTTTTGAGGTAGTCTAAAAATGGGTATAGAAACTTAGGCTCAAAATGCAGAGCTTTTCTGACTATAAAAACATTCATAACCTACTAAAAAGAACCGCATTTTCATAGATACTTGTTATGGAAGCCAAATGTCCGTTTTGGTACCACGTTTGGCAAAATTGGTCTGCGTCATACCAATTCAATTTCTGGCTCACAAGATAATAACAAATATTTGAGTCCACACTGCTAATAACACCACCTTTTGGGCAGGTGTTGGTTTTTGAAGATGGGCGATTTACTGATAGAGATACAACCGTCAAAATAGGCAATGATAATAGGAAAAATAGCATGTTTTGGAGCTCAAATTCCGAAATCTCTGAAAAGGCAATAAAAGCTTGTTTACTTGATTCTCTTTGTCCATTGCTTTTATAGGACTACTGATAAATTTTTCTTTGATGGAATCGATCAAATAGCACTCACAATTAATCCTTAAAAATATGTAAGGCACGAGCTCCTTGACTAAAATGACAAGATTTGATTGCTCGACCATGTTTTATCAGAGTTTTTGTTGCTAAGATGATTGTGTATTACATTGACAAAACTGTCCTTGATGCACTTTTAATATCAGAATAAAACTTTTTGCGTTCAATTTTGTCTTACAAATAATGCTCAACTGGTGCAACACCCATAGAGCCAAAAGCTCAACGGGGTTTGTTAGTTCGCTGCATGGGCATGTAGAAACCGCTAAAATGGGAGGCTAATACAAAGAAAAGTTTCGAGATCTATAGTACTGGTCCGATGCATTACCAATACACTATAGGGCTATCAAGATCTCCCATTCTATAAAGCTTAGACCAAAACTAACCTCATTTTAGTTAAAAATATGCCCCTAACCTAATAAAAATGCTATCAATTCTAGCTCAAATCCTTTAATTTTTGAGGTATAGTATGACTTTGATCATAAAGACCTATAGAATATGACTTTTATAATATACCTCGAAAATTAAAGGGTTTGAGCTAGAATCGATGGCATTTTTATTAGATTATAGGGGCATATTTTTAACTAAAATGAGGTTAGTTTTGGTCTAAGCTTTATAAAATGAGAGATCTTGATAGCCCTATAGTGTATTGGTGATGCATCGGACCAGTACTATAGATCTCGAACTTTTCTTTGTATTAGCCTCCCATTTTAGCGGTTTCTGCATGCACATGCAGCGAACTAACAAACCCCGTTGAGCTTTTGGCTCTAGGGGTGTTGCACCAGTTGAGCATTCCTTGTTAGTTTCGTGATTTTAGGTTGCAAGTGAAAATTTTTTTATTCCGGTCTTTTCCTTGCCCTAGTTTAGCTATTATAAAAAAAGTATTAATGATAAACATGAATAAATTTTTATTTCATATATGGATTCTGCGATGGCACTACACCAGGGCTAGAAATTCTACTTCTAAAAATTAACTGTAACACAGAAATACAAATTTCTCTTGAAGTGATCAAGATGCTATACGCATTATAAAGATCATAAATATCACCCGCTATGTATAACGTCCATACGGAAGTAGCTGATAGATTTGGATGCAAAGCAATAATGTTGTCTCTAAACAGAATTTTTTATTTTCAAAAAAAAGGAGCTACTGAACTTAGGGGGGCGACTTAACGTGACCCCCAAGGCCAAAGTAAAAAGCGATGAAATTTTTACACAAATACACCCCCTAGTGGTAAAAATTGGCGCGGAACACGCTGGTGCCATTATTTTCAAACCAAAATCTTCGAAAACCTATGAATTTTTGCAATTTTTAAGTTAGGTTGTATAAAATTATTGAGTTAAGTTGTATGGAAATTAGGCTCTATTGCAGTTTAGAGGTCCTTTTAATTTTTAGGGGTCCAATAAACTTTTAGGGGTCCAAGTAATAGTTTAAGGGTCCGATCAAATTTGGTGTATATTGTAGGCTTAGGCCTATCTTAGGCTTAGGTCTAGACTTAGGCTTAGACTGCCTAATCCTAGGCTTAGGCTAAGCCTAAGTCAGAAACCTAAGCTTAGCTTCGTTCAAGATCGGTCTTAACAATGATTATTCGTGGAACCAATTCTTTTTTGGGTCACTTGAGGGGGTGCATTCTATTGTGACCTAAAGTCAAGTCTTACCGTTTTATGGTTAATTTCTATTTGTGTAGTTTATATTAATTTTTTAAATATAATATTACATTTTACAAACATTGGACCCTTAAAAGTTGTTCGGACCCTTAAACTATTATTTGGATCCTTAAACTATTAATTAGACCCCTAAAAGTCGATTGGACCCCTAAAAGTTGAAAGGACCCCTAAATTGCAATAGAGCCAAAAATTATTATTAAAAAAGCGCAAAAATTATGTTTTCGAAGATTTTGGTTTGAAAATAATGGCATCAGCGTGCTCCGCGTCAATTTTTACCCCTAGGGGATGTGTTTCTGTAAAAATTTCGGTCTTTTTATTTCGGTCTTGGGGGTCCAGTTAAGTAGCATCCCAAAGTTCAGTATCTCCAAAATTACCTAAGAATAAAATACGCTAAATAAATCAAATTGATAAGAAACAATAATAAGGCTGAATAAATTATAGGGAGTTCGTGCTTGAGAATATGATTGTTATGATTGGCACTGCGTAATATTTTGTAAATTTTTCGGATGATTAAAGGGTAAAAGATACATCCACTGATTACTATAGCGTAGATGTGGACTTTCCATATCCAATTATAAATTGACTAAAAGGAGGATTTTTATGAAAAATTATGTTGTCTTACTGCAGTTGAAGGTCGGTAAAATGTAGGCCCACTATGTGTTATGACAAAAGTATCATTTGTTAGATAAAATTTGGTTTCTATTACAGCGACTTCGATGAATAGTATAGGAAGACAACAACTTAGGCTGGTTAAGAATATAGCTAACAGAAACAATTTTGTCATCTTATTACTCCCGATCTAATTATCTTTTATTAATATTAAACGAAAAATGTCAGTTTGTTTGTTTATCTGTTTGTGTCACCGAATTTAAAAAAATAAAAATTCAATTTTTCATTTTTATCTTTTGTTGAAAAAATTTGAAAATTTTTTCAACAGCTTTATCAACAAAATTCCAACGCCAAGGCTAAGGCCAAGACCAACGCAAAGGCTAATGCCAGAGCTAAAGCCAAGGCTAAGTCCAAAGCTAAGGCCAAGGCTAAGACCAACGCCAAGGCTAATGCCAAAGCTAAAGCCAAGGCTAAGGCTAAGGCTAAGGCTAAGGCTAAGGCCAAGGCCAAGGCCTTAGCTTTGGTCTTAGCCTTGGTCTTAGCCTTGATCTTAGCTTTGGCGTTGAAATTTTGGGTCATGTTAAGTGGGCCCCCAAGTAACCTAGCTCCAAAAGTTTTTTAACTTTATGACTTAAAATTTAAAATACTTGTCTAAATAAGTTTGGCCATACTACACAAATAAATCGGTTAAATTGTATGAGAAGTGTAATTTGAAATTGCATCAGCGCTAAATGTAATTGTTAGAAAACCCCAAAAAATTCCTACCGAAAACCCAGATTAAAAACAACCAAATTTGTGATAATATTGTAGTTTGATTAAATGGCTTGAACAAATCTAATATTAGTCCCCACTCCCAAAATATCGATTTTTTGACTAGATAAAGTAACCAGCATCTAAAAAATTGACTAGATTTGATCATTTTCGTTGTCAACTTACATAATATCCACCACTCCTAGCGCTATAAAAATCAAGAAAAACGATAAGTCATATGGAGGAGTTTTCCTTTTTTTCCATATTACAATAAGAACCAGAATATAAAGTGGTAAACTAACAAAAAGACTGTACAAAGTTACAGTTTTGGTAGCCAAAATAAATGCTTCAAATCCATTCATTTTGAAATATTCTGATGTTAGAAAACTTCCTAGTAGATTCCACACTATGTGTGAAATTTTTAACTGTAAATATAAAGTGTACAACTATCACACGGTTTTTACACAAATCTTGTACAATGAAATCAGATTTTCCCTTAGTTTTAATTTAAATTTACGCTATGTTAAACAGAAACAAAAGATTCAAACTGGGTTTTCTCAGGACTTGGCTATAGACCAGGCATCCACATAAAAAAATTCGTGAGAAAGCTATAAGTTTTGTGTAGTTATGTACCTACAAGTCAAACAAAAAAAACGATTTAGTAAAGCTTATGAAGTTTATAAGATCCTGTTTGAATATGAGAGTAAAAAACACCTACAATTTGCATGGGTGACTACGCATTGAGGGTAAGGGCCAGAGATTACGGATTGGTCCGAGGGACCCCCCCCCTCCCATCTATCACATAGAATAAACAGCAAAGAATTTCACCAGGCCACAGGTGTGTTAAGGACCCCCACAACCTATAGTACTTTTTCATCGTACTTTTATTGTAAAATCGACTTAATTTTATCGAACTTTCAAGTATGATAGGTTTAGAAAAAAATTTTCTCCAAAATTTTTTTACAGATCGATAGTACTCATGAGTACTACCAAATAACACCAAAAGTACGATAAATGAAAACTTTTAAGGTCATTGTATCGAAAAAGTACGATAGCTTGTGGGGGCCCTAAGAGCATTGTATGCCGAAAATTACTTGATGATTAATTTGGATTTCCAGATGTAATGAATTGAAGAAATGTACTGATGTAGGAGCGGGTGCTCATCTGTAAATACTTACCAAAAATTTGTGCTTTTTTATTCGAATTTCAAAAAAAATGTGATATGTATTTGCATATAACATATACCATATTGCACATGGTATATGCGAACCCGTTTGATGGCTTCGCTCAAGCGGTTATGGGTGATCCTTTGTAACGTAAACCGCCGTCATCATTAGCCCCATACTTTTATGCATTTAGTAAGTTGTATTTTAATTTAATGTTTATTATTGTAAAGCAACGACGCGAAGCGGCGCTACTTGCAGATGTGTGTTACCTATGCTGTATGTCACCTATGTCTTACAGAAATCAAGCCGATTGTAACTGCAAGTGTTGTTGTAACTCACCTACTACCCAGTCTATCTAGTCATCAATATGTATTGAACGAAAATAAAAAGCTCGAACCTAAGACAGGCATCTTAGAGCATAAGCGTGCGCCTAAGAAACCAAAGGCTGAGTTTAAGCACCAAAAAGCCTAAACCTGAGAAATCCTAATTCCGAAAAGTCTATATCTAAAAGCCTAATATAGGGTTGCATAATCGCCATCTTTAGGTGGCAAATGCCACCTTTTTTGCACCATTTTTTAACTAATGCCATCTTTTTGCCACCAATTTTTTGCCATTTTTAAAGAAAATCCTTTAAAAGTCACAAAAAATTGTCACCTTTTTAAAAGTGATTATGTATCCCTAAACTAATGTCAACCCAAAAATAAGAATTAATCATATAGGTCCTAATTCCCAATTCTATTAGGAATTTAAGTCTAGTTTATCTTTTTCTTTATGTTGACTATTTCGAACCAGCGCATATGCATATTGATGAAAAGCCGCACCGTTTGATTTTGTAACAGTGTATTTCAAACATTTTATACATTTCAAAAAAAAGAATTTCAAAGTTTCATAAATTTATATACAGGGTGGCCCAATAAAAAGTGGCTTTTTTGGGTCCCGGTTCATAAGGATTTTCTTCATAACAGAAATTTTTACACAAAAAGTGATGTTCTACAAAGTTGTTTCTGAGATCACGACGGACAACTTTGTAGAACATCACTTTTTGTGAATAAATTTATGTTATGAAGAAAAACTGTATGAACTAGGTCCCAAAAAATCGCAAAAGCCACTTTTTATGGGTGACCCTTACAAAACAAACGGTCTTGTTCATTACGTTAGTTTTTTTAAATGTAATCAAATGCAACTTTCATTAAAATTTTACAGCTCAAAGGATCTTTTTTACGTCAATGCACTTAACACAGTTTTTTAAAACAAATTTGTCCAGACACAATCTGTAATGTATTCTAAACAAAGCAAGCGTGAGAATGTTCTTATAAAAAGTATGATGTTTTATGATAAAAAAGTTCAATGGAATTATTCCATGAAGTGTGTAATTCTATTCTAAGAATTAAAAGAAATTATACTAAAAAGAATTTAAATTGACGTAAAGCCCGATTATTGGAAAAAGGAAGAAAATTTTTAATAATCTCATAGTAACAAACTTCAAAGATCTTAAAAGCGGCGTCATTTTCTATACCGTTATGTCTAAAAGATGTATTATGACAATGATTTTGTTAATAGACAAACAAACAAAGGACTAGTGATAGAGACCCGAACCGATTCTACTGTGAAATCTATAATTTTAGAATCAATAAACATAGAATCTATAATAATGGAGTCTATAAATTTTAGAATCTATGACCAAGAAATCTATAATTTTTTAAAAATTATAAAAAAGGAAATAAAACAAGTCTTGAATACGTACTCCCTCTCAGATTTTCACAAAATCGATTCTATTTAGCCTAAAATGGCTAGAGATGGCAAAAAAATATTGGAAAGCGCATTTTAAGGCATTTTTTCGGATACTATTTAAGAGTAGGGACCACACTTAATTTGGTTGAAAGTTTTCCAAAAACCAACCCCTTAAGGGTATTTTTTGTGCCAAACATTTTCGGATTTTCGCTTCAATACACCGATTTCTTCCCTGAATCAGGGTCAAGGAAGCATTTTCACGTTTCGGGAATGCGCGCAATCGATTTCTCGCATAAAATTGCCCCTAGAAAAGTCATTTTTGCAAAAATTTCAAAAAATTTTTTTCAGAAGTGCTGCTGCAAAGTTTACCTCCTTTAAGATCTGGTTTATAGTGTTTATTTAAAAAATATATTAAAAATATAAAGAAATCAAATTTAAACTAATCATATCTCAAAATAACTTAAAGGGTGCATTTTGCGACCATTTGGGAGAAAAAATTTTTTAGTAAAAATGACCTTATTGGGGGTAATTTGATACGAGAAGTCGATTGTGCGCACTTCCGAATCGTAAAAATGCCATCTTGACCAAATTTTCGTGAAAATTTGCCTATTTTTTCGCCTTTTTTCATCTTTTTTCGCAAACATTTTTCAGGCGGCTACTGGAGCTCGATCGCCGTCTTCCGATGGTCGTGGTCTTTGTTGACTACGTGAACCGCTACGCCGCAGCACGGATTCACGACGAGAACTTATCGAATTATTATCGCGCTGCATTTTTAAATTGCTTGCTGAAAATTCAGGGTTGCAGAAGGGAATGGGCGAAAAGAGCGACTAAAAAATAGGCAATTTTTCACGAAAACTTGGTCAAGATGGCTTTTTACGTTTCGAAAGTGCGCGCAATCGATTTCTTTTACCCCGAATAGGGTCATTTTTACGAAAAAAATTTTTTCTCCCAAATGGTCGCAAAATGCACCCCCTTCTTTTAAGAAAAAACAATTATCAATTATAATGCAAATTACGTCTTTCAATTCCGTTTTGATTAGTTATCGAGCTAACTACTAAAGGGCTCACTTTTCTTTTCAACATCTTTTTCATCCATTTAGGCATCAATTCCAACTTCCAATAGCTCCAAATCTGAATTAACAGCGCAATCAATTGACTCATCATCCTCCAAATGACTCTTCTTGAATTATAATGATACATAATCACAACAAATTTTTGCCATCCAAATAAATAACAAGAGATATCATTATTAGTACATACAGTCACATACAAAATCGAAGGGATCAGTGAAAGTATAAAAACAACCACGTTCATAAAGCTCTGTAACAAAAATAGCGCATCTCGAAAGAGTCTATCATGAGACAAACCGTGTTGTTGACTAAGTTGGGTTTTGAAGAATTTGTGTAATTGTTTAAAAGTGGCTATGTCCAAAACGAGGGATGCAAAGACAGTGATATAGTCAATGTAATTAAGTGCGTCGTAATATATTCTAGGAGAATTTGAGGCGTCATAACCAGATGGGAAAAATCCGAAAAAGTGAAATTTTACATTGTATATAAGAGCGATTAAAATCGGAATACAGGCTATAGTAGCAAAAAGACATATCAGTAATGCAATTATGACCAAATGCTTTGCTTTTACGTGATGGCTAAAAAAATATATAATTGCTTTAAGGCCGGACACAAGTTATCGTACCGACGCATGAGGTCGCAAGTTATCGTACTTTTTCATTTAAAATGCTTTAAAAAGTACGACTCGAGACCGCAAGTTGTTGTACTTTTTGTATCATCAAAGTACGGCAGAAAGGTACAACAGTACGACACCAAAATACGACGACAACTTGCGGCCGGCCTAAACTCTTGAAAATTACCTGAAAAATATCGGAAAATATAGAGAAACCGCTTGATTTAAAGATTTCAACGTTTCTATGCTTGAGGAAGCAATAGCGCTAATCACATGAAAATATAGTACGATGAGCCCCAGATGGTGGTGTACAAAGGAAAACCAAAACCAAACTGGATCACTATAAGGATAGCCAAATGCTATGTAATAAAGTTTCCAATAAATTTTATCAAAATAAAGCGAAAAAAGATTCTCCAAAAGTAAAGAATTTAGCAAGAAAATTATATCGATAATCGCCACGATCATGCAAAGTATGTCTAAAATTAAACATTAGTAGAAGACTTCAAAAACGATATTCACTCAGGAGTCGAAAAGGGGCCGCCCCGAAAGCCCTCGGGGACTTTCGGGGGCCTGGCCAGTCCCATTCCGGGGCCGGTGGGGACTGTGGGGTCCGGCGGGTGCTTTAGGGGCCGGAAGAGATTTTTACTTTGTCACTTGGGGCAGCTAACCCGAAGTAGTGCCTGATTTTCCTTAGACCTCCCAAAGCCCCCACCAGTAGGGTTACATTTTTGACCGATCAAATGACGTCAATTGACCAATCTGCAAAAGGTCATTTCACTAAGTTTTTGCTCTTTGATAAGTTCGACAGAAAAGTCAGATTCAAAGAACTTTTTTTTGACGATTTGTCAAAAAAAAGTTCTTTGTGTCTGGCTTTTCTGTCGAACTTATTAAAGAGCAAAAACTTAGTGAAATGACCTTTTTACTGATTCGGACAAAAAAAGAATTTGACCGTCAATTGATGTCATTTGACGTCAATTGACATTTGACCGAGCCGGTCAATTGATCGCGATGCAACCCTACCCACCAGCCCCGGGGTTTCGGCCCTTTTTTGACCCCTGTATTCACCTAAATAATTCCTCTCATTTCTCTTGCATATAACCAAAACTATTGTTGCCAACGCACATATTATTCCTATAATCTCGGCTACTATAGCAATCCTTGTGTTTATTTGTTGTATTTCATTCCGAATGTCCGCGACCGAATGCATAACTTCACATATGCGTTTATCAAAATTACGTATTTGACAATATCGATCGAATGTTTTAAATCCGCATCCACCATCTTTAGAAAGAGTTCCACCCGAATCCGTACATTCTTGAACAATGCTTATATAAGCTTCGGCAAAAGTCGAATTGATTATAGAATCAGTTAAAATGTCAATAGTATAGTCCGTTTGATTAGTTTCTGTGTTATAAAATTCATAAACCGGGAATCTAAAAATTTTATTTCAAAAATAGAAAAAAAATTTTTGCCATCTCTGATTATAGAGTGTTCAAATTTGAAAAAATTGGTCATCCTTGGATTTCTCTATGCGAAAAACCTATGAACAGGCGAAAATAGCGCAAAAAACAGTCATTTTCAGACTTTTCGAGAGTTCAAATTTTGCCCAGTATCTCGGGCAAAATTATGAAAATGAACCGCCGACGCGCGCCGAAAAGGCGCGCGTCGGTAGTTATTTTGTGTCAATGATCAATTTAACAACTACCTTTGTAAAACTTGTCCATTTTGTGGTGTTTCTGTTTTTCCGTTGCATTGAGCCTGTCTTACGGCACTCGGACATCCTCCACACGAAACCGATGCCACTTTAATTAGATATGGTATACTATCGGTGATATTATCAGTCGGACTTGGCTCAATAATTTCTCCATGGTCAGAAACCATGTTTCCACCCATTAAGTTGGCAAAAATATGGCAACTCCCACCGTAACAAAACGGGAAAAAATCTATCTCCAAATGAAATGTAGAATCATTACGGTAATAACAGACACCATCTTCGTCACAGAGACAAAAGTGATCGCAACTATATGTCCCATAGTCCGTATCTATGGACATAACTAATCTAAATCCAAAAATTTAATTTAAAAAAATAAATGTTTACTTCCGATTCCAATAAAAATAGCTAAGATAATTACCATCAGTATCGTTTAAAAAATATGGTTTATAGAAATATTTGGTGCCCGTATCGCAACCGCATTTTGCCACAGGAAATATAATGCAATCGACGTTTGTGCCGACTGAATTTTCATCAAAGATCATACCAACTGTATCTTTGGGTGGTACACACTCATTTGTGGCAGAAATAGCGATAAAAAATATACTTAGAAAAATGAAAGTTGGAGAATAAATCATCTATAAAAGCAACGAAAAATAAACAGAACGTTTTAATTTATTGGTAACAATCTTATATAGCATGGGAATGTTATTTATCATTCGTTTACTATTTAAGAGTAAGTGTTACACTTAACGTAGTTGAAAATTTTCCAAAAACCAACCCTTTAGGGGTATTTTTATGCGAAAAAAAACGAAAATCACACTTTCGAAGCGTGAAAGTGCTTATTTGGACTAGTTACTCATATATTTTTCAGAGTTTTTGAGGATGTTTTTGACCCTCTAGCAGTGCTCAATATCAGAAAATTCCATCTTTTCAGAAATAAAGTCGACCATGACGAATCTTTTGAGCTAAGTTTCTATATAGGTCTCGTATTGACAACTAAAAATGTTCCCTTGTAAGCACCAAAAAGTCTAATACTGAGAAATCCTAATCCGGAAAAGTCTATGTCTAAAAGCCTAATTTAAAAGCCACAACCCAAGAATAGGATTAATTATGTACAAACCAAACGGTCTTTTTCATTACGGTAGTTTATTTTAAATCTAATCAAATGCAACTTTAATTAAAATTTTACAGCTCGAAGGATCTTTTATACGCCTATGCACTTAACACAGTTTTTTAAAACAAATTTGCCCGGACACAATCTGTAATGTATTCTAAACAAAACAAGCGTGAGAATGTTCTCATACAAAGTATGATGTTTGGGTGATCAAAAAGTTCAATGGTTTTATTCCATGAATTGTGTAATTCTATTCTAAGATTTCAAAGAAATACTATACAGAATTTAAATTGACGTAAAGCCAAATTATTGGAAAAAGAAGAAAATTTTTAATAATCTCATAGTAACAAACTCATCGGTATATGCCATTTTTAGGCCATAAAAGTGCGATTTCACGGAGTTATACGCGTTTGAAATTTCGAAAATGGCTTAAAATTGGGGATAGTACACCTTCTAAGCTCCTAAAGGAATTTTGGGATTCGAGAATTTGGTCGGGAATGGCTTTAAAAATTGTTTCGAGCATTCTACTTTAATATTTGCTAGGTTTTGTCGCGCCCATGAGAAGAAAATTTTCTAGTGCCGGTACAGTATGTTCAATAAATCTACGACGATTTGAAAATTCGAGATCTCGACGACGAGAACGACTTTTGCCATGCGGTTTTTTTAAACTTTTTGGACCACCGGTGTAGTTTTTTATGGTATAGACAAAAATAAAAAAATAATTTTAAAAAAAATTTATTTTCATTTGAGCAAAGTTTAACTAGGTGAAAAATACCTTTGATAATTGATTTTTTTCTAAATCTCTTGCATATTTTGATAGTTCAAGGACTTATCTAACTCGTGCAAAAAACCGCATAAAAAAATTATTTTATGTTTAATTTGTGAAAAAATATCGACAAAACGTATTATAAATTAAATGATCTTCAAAATATTGGCTAATGGCTCAATCGGGAGAGCTCTTGCCTTCAAGTCTGAGTTATAGTGTTCGACTCCTACTTGAGTCGACTTGATTTTGCTCAAAATTTGTAAATTCCATTTCCAAAAATATAACTTATTTTTTATGCGGTTTTTTGCACGAGTTAGATAAGTCCTTGAACTATCAAAATATGCAAGAGATTTTTAAAAAAATCAATTATCAAAGGTATTTTTCACCTAGTTAAACTTTGCTCAAATGAAAATAAATTTTTTTTAAATTATTTTTTTATTTTTGTCTATACCATAAAAAACTACACCGGTGCACAACAAGACCAGTGATATGGAATTTCAATTTTGCCTTAAAATCAAAAATCTCGATGCTACAAGTTGTAGTATATGTCATAACTAACAACTTTTGTTTGAACGGAAAAAAAATTTTCTGTTTTAAAAAAAAGCCTTAGTGAAAAACGATTTCTAAGGTTAATTTTTAACACCTACATTGGAGTTCGGGCATTTTTTCAATCTAAATTTTAATTTTATCAACTTCTAGGGGTCGATTTTTTGTACTCGGGGGTTTTTGGGTATGGGGAACACGATTCCGAAGGAATTTTTCCATTTTGACCTCAAGGGTACCCCCTACATAGAGGGGTGACCCCCTATGGAGGTCAAAAAATCGATTTTTCAAAAAGTGCTTAAAATCGACTAAAATTGGCTGATTTTGTATATTCGGAGGTTTTTAGATATGGGAAACACGATTCCGAAAAAATTTTTCAATTTTGACCTCAAGAGTACCCCCTACATAGAGGGGTGACCCCCTATGGAGATCAAAAAATCGATTTTTCAAAAAGTGCTTAAAATCGACTAAAATTGGCTGATTTTGTATACTTTGGGGTTTTTGGGTATGGGGAACACGATTCCGAAGGAATTTTTCAATTTTGACCTCAAGGGTACACCCTACGGAGGTCAAAAAATCGATTTTTCAAAAACTTTTTAAATTTAAAAAAAAGTTGAAAAATTTCTTCGGAATCGTGTTTCCCATACCCAAAAACCTCCGAGTATACAAAATCAGCCAATCTTAGTCAATTTTAAGCACTTTTTGAACAAACGATTTTTTGACCTCCATAGGGGGTCACCCCTCTATGTAGGGGGTACCCTTGAGGTCAAAATTGAAAAATTCCTTCGGAATCGTGTTCCCCATACCCAAAAACCCCCGAGTACAAAAAATCGACCCCTAGAAGTCGATAAAATTAAAATTTAGATTGAAAAAATGCCCGAACTCCAATGTAGGTATTAAAAATTAACCTTAGAAATCGTTTTTCACTAAGGCTTTTTTTTAAAACAGAAAATTTTTTTTCCGTTCAAACAAAAGTTGTTAGTTATGACATATACTACAACTTGTAGCATCGGGATTTTTGATTTTAAGGAAATAAATTTTGGGCTTGATGTGCGGTGGTCCAAAAAGTTAAAAAAACCGCATGGCAAAAGTCGTTCTCGTCGTCGAGATCTCGAATTTTCAAATCGTCGTAGATTTATTGAACATACTGTAGGTGCGAGTTTTTAAGAGACGATATCTCGAAAGTTCGAACATTTTGGGGTTGCCGCGGCACTAGGCGAACTGATGATAGAATATGAAATTTGGGACCAAAATAAACACATTAGTGCATTTGAAATGGTGTG